>PVJD01003742.1:0-155231 GCA_004026545.1 Mormoops blainvillei
GTTCCTCAGATAACCTGCAAGAGGCACAATTTTACCTAAAAAATATTTCTGATTTCTAGAACACTGTTGCTCCAGGTCCTGAACTCACTGAAAATTCTAAGAACCATGTTACTATTTTATTAATTGATGAACTTATAACACATTTTTAACTCTTCGTTTCTTCATGTTTTATTCCAAGCTTTAACCATTTTTCATGTTTCATGTAGCTAAATGAACGTTACTTTGTTATTGCATGATCCCTTATTTCCCTTGACAACTCACAGACATTAACTTAAAATTATTATATATAATACAACTTAGTAAATTTTGTGGTAAATAACATGCAGAAATAAGTTTCTATTATATATACAAAGAGTGATTTAAAGATATACTCCAAATAAAGAAACAATGGTGCACTCCCAAATCTGGTGTCCGGTCTAGATGATGTGCTCGTGAAAAGTGTTCCCAAGGAATTGGTCGCTTAAATTGGAACCTGAGACATGTGCCTCAGAAATAGCCTTAAAACAAAGTCAAGGGTCACTGATACCCCACTGGACTCAACCTCTTTTCCAGCGGGCCTGCACTAACATGTTATTCCAAAAATGCCCACGAGAAGGCAGCAGAGATGAACATTTGGAACATACGTTGTACTAAAGCCTTGGCCAAACCGTTTGATTTTTACGTAGAGAATGATAGCGGTCTTATTTTCTTTTATTTACCTCTTGGGTTAGAATTTTTAATAATTTTACTTTCCTCTTTGTTTAAGGAAGCTGCAACAAAATAAATAAGAAGTGATTTTCAAGCACACTTGAAACTTTTAAAAAACTGACTATATTAGGCTATAAAGCAAGTTCCAAAAAATGTCACGTACATTACTTTTATTGCTCTTTGCCTGGAAACCACTCACAAGGTAACTAGACAGTCCCTATATTTAGATGTTTTGAATGATACTTCTGAATAACTTTCCAAAATAAATCGGAGAGTTGGAAAATAATTTGTATAGAAAGAATATTAAAAATACTGCATATCAGAGCCAGATCATTCCGGTTTCCAAAATGGTAAACGCTTCAAATTTATTAGAATTCAACCAAAGGTGACTTTTACCCCGAAGGGGACTTTAGGCAATATACTGAGTCATTTTAGATTGTCCAAAGGGGAGAGGAACAGAGAGTGTTACCTGCCTGCAGTGAATAGAAGTATAGGATGCTTATAAGCACCTACAAAGCAGAGGACAATCCCCCAGGAGAATGAATTATCTGGCCCAAAAGGTCAATAATGCACAGAATGAGAAACGCTGCTCTACATCATGAAGAATCCATTACAGTACAAACTGCAGGTCACTTCGCATCCTAGATCAGAAATGCTGCCTTTCTTTGAACAGGAAGCATGGAAGCTGAAACTTAACAAAAAATGCCGGTCCTCTTGCAAACACTGGGGAGAACTGCCCTAGACCTAAGGTCTGGGGACAAAGGAAGATTCGACACTGTAGGAGACTAAATCGCACTGTGACACAGCACCGTTGGCATTGGAGGGTCCCCACTTCTTTGCTCTGCTCATAAGTCACTGTCATAACTGTTCCATAATGTCACTTAGAGCAAATAATCTTACTCTTTCAGATTCCTGAATTTATCATCTAAAGTCTTCTTCTTGGAAAATGTGGACATTTGCTGTATTCTGTGTTCCTCAGATCACCAACCCGGGGCACATTTCCACCAACAAAATACTTGTGATTTCTGGAACACCACGCATCCAGGCACTGAACTCTTTTAAAATGCTAAGAATGATGTTGCTCTTTTATTTAGTCATTAACATATTTATGACTAACAAAAATAAGTTTTCTAGCTCCTCCCCTTACCTCACTTGTTTTCTTTCAAGACTTAACTATCTCTAGCTCACACACAGCTACAGAAATGTAATGATTGTTACTGCATGACAGCACACTCACCTTGATAGCTCATGAGAAACAACGGGAAAGTATTGCAAATATAACCTATACAGTGAGGGGGAAATAACATGCAAAAATAAATATGTAGAAATAATAAATTACATATATGATTTTTTAAAAAGACTCAATAGTGGCAAAACAGGTAAAAAAAAACCTAGGAATAAACTAAACAACAATGTACAGCATCTGTATGAATGAAATTGGAAAATGCTACCCAATAACAGAAACTTTAATAATTGAAAAATATCATCTTGTTTTTGAATTAAAAAACCACGCGATGATCCCCATTTATAAAAGTTTTCAATAAATCTAATATAATCTACATTAATACTGAAAAGCGGTCATGCAGGAAGTGGTCGCTTAAATTGGGACCCAAGACCTGTACACAAACAGTCTGGCCACCTTTTCTACTGCTCACAGATTAACTAGATATGCCCCACAACCCCTCACCTCATACCTCCCCCCAGCACATCTCATGTCCCCAGATTCCACTGCTTGCACCCCGTTTGCCCACGAGCATCACCCCATGCTACCATGGCCCACAGAGACCAGTGGCCGGCAGCACCGAACCTCCAGAGATCGTAGCTGCTCATCTCTTGGCCAGAACTGCTCTCCCCTCAGAGTTCCTGCAGCAATTTGCCTCCCATCCAGCCCCACCTACAGCTGTGGACTGGCCACACCGCTCACCTCCAACCCAGTTCCACCTCTGACCTCAGACAGGCCCCATCCCTCAACTGTTTGATTTTTAGTAGTGCATTTAAACAAAAACCAGACAGAACTCAGGTATACTTGTGGACACGCAGTTTAATGAAGAACTACATGGATAATGTATATTTTATAAAATCAAAGATTGCTCTGAAAAACAACTTGTTCAGAGAATGAAAATACAAGACACAAAATGGGCAAAAATATGAATCACCTAAAACGGGGTACACAAACACTGAAAGTGAAAGTGGGAAAAGATACACGGGACGGTGCAAAAGTAGCTTTACAGTTGTTCATATGGAAAACAATATCATAATTATTAAATACTAAGACAACAATAAACTTTGTTTCTCATACTCAAAACTCTAAACCTACTTTGCCCCACCCTCTATTATGCAAACATAAACCTAATAAAAACTACATGACAACATGCAGTAGACTTCAAAGTAAAAAGCATTAGGAGAGATAAAGAACACTTCATATCAATAAGTTTAATTTACCAGGAAGATCCAAAATCACCATGTATTAATATCATAAACATATATAACAGAAACGCAAAGAAAAATTTATAATCATAATACATTTAACAAACCTCTCTCATCGGGGATACAGCATAACTCTTTCAGAAATAAGAGGCCACCTCAAAAAATCCAGTAAGGACATAAGAAACACCATGTGCTGAAAATTAGATTCAACACTCACAAATAACTGACTGTACACAACTTTTTCCGTTTACCTGCACTAAGGTGTTATTCCCAAAGTGGACACGAGACAGCAGCAGAGATGCACAGTTGGAACTTCTTTTTTTTTTTACATTCACCACATTGTAATGAAGCAAGTTTCAAAAAAATTTCAAAGGAATGAAATCATATAAAGTATGTTTCTTGTTCTCATTGTAGATAATCTAGAAATCAGTCATAAAAAGTAACTAGAGAGTTCTTACATTTGCAAGTTATGAAATACACTTCTAAATAACCCTCAAAATGAAACACAATTGGAGTTAAAAAATGATTTGAAGTGGATAATAAAAAAAAAGTTAAAAGCCTATGGGAAAATGTAGTGATAAACACGCACAATAAGGGGGAAACAGTTGAAAACTCACAAGTTTTGCAGCCAGGTTACAAACCCAGAATAATAAATTAAACCCAGAGAAAGCAGAGGAATAGAAATATGCAAGTGGAGATGTCTGGAAAGGTATATACTTAAAACAATAGCAGTTATTACCTATTTCGATAGGATTTTAAATTAATTTGTATTTTTCTGCATAATTTAAGCAAGATGCAAAAAAAAAAGGGAAGTCTCAGTTTGGGTAAAAAAAAAGAACTAGAGAAAAACGTGGCATAATTTAAGAATAATAATGACCCACACTGTTGTGGTGACAACATCAGGGGTCTTTTCTCTGCTCACCCAGTCAGCCCCCGTAGTTCAGAAGGGCCCCTTTGCCAATCTGTGCTTCTCTGAATGCAAATGCAGCAGAGCAAAGAGAGAATGACAGGACCAGACCTGAATTAGCAGAGAAGCCTAAACGACACAGCCTGAGTGGGGGTTTGCCCCGGGGGCTGCATCACTGGGGTTAGGGGTCTTCACAGCCTTGTCCTTCACAACTAAGGAGAAGCCCTACTGGGTGGACAGCGGTGCTGCTTCATGATTCACCTGTAACGACACTGAGCTTCTAACAGCTGTGCTGTACTCACAGCCAGTCTGTGTCAAACCTGAGCTATTTGCACTAAAAAATGTTTCCTTCTTCACCACACCCAAGTTCTGAAACTCCTGTTGGCGTTGAATTGGAGCCAATGATGATCCATCACTTCACAGACACCAGATGCCAAAGACAGACTAAGGACCCAAACACAGACCCTGGATCCCAGAACCTGGACCCTGGAGCAGACCCAGGACCAAAAGTTGAACCCCACACCCCTGCCCCAATCCCAAAACTGTCCCCATGACCCACGCCAGACCATGGACCCTGAATGCCAGACACCAGACACCAGAGACTGACAGGGAACGCTGGACACCAGACTCCATACATCAGGCCCTAGAGCCAGAGCTGCACGTGGACCCCACGCGACAACCCAGGGCATGAAGCCACACCCAGGCACACAGCCACATTCAGGTTCAGCAACAGCCCACAGACCATGGACACAGAACCCAGACCTGTAACCAAGACCCCACAGCCAGACTCCAGCTTTGGAGCTGGACGATGGAGCCCAGACACCAGATGCCGAAGTGGAAACCGGTCCTCACACTGTGAACAGAGCCAGGAGTCGATGGGGAACATCCTGACTCTCCACGTCCCAGAAGCTGCCTCACAAACAGTTTTTCATGTCTATATAAATGTATAAGAAAGGAAAATAACTTGCAACACTGCTAAATTATACCACACACTGCAGAAACAGACCAAAAAGGCAGACTGAGCAAAAAAAAAAAAAAAAATAATAATAATAATGCTCACTCTCACAAAGAGACATCCATGATCTCTCAACGGCTGCACTTTCAAGAACTTTGTGTTCCAGCCATGAATGTCACATGGACGGCTCATTAAAACTGTGGGGGGTTTAAAAAGTTTTTTTTTGTTATACCTTTTAACAGCTGGGATAATAATCAAATTAACATAATCATACGAACAGGAAATATTCAACATTTACTACATGTGCAAGGGAAATTCATATTCAAATGAATACTTAACACAATGAGGTAACATTGGGTATATAGAACATTTTGGCAAATGGAAAAAGAGAGCCTTGTATTTTGAAGGTAAAATGGGTGACATGCAGGTAATTTAGAAAAAAAGACAGTATACCTGGCAAGTTAATTTTTGTTGGGCAACCCCCAAAACAGAAAGACACAAGGAGTAAGGTAAGAGGGTCAACAAGTTTCTGCTAGAAGTATTACTGGCTAAAGCTGAAGCGATTGTGCTGAAGCTCTCTTCCTAGACCACATTTTGGCAACTAAATCTCCTAGGAAAAAATGAGACGGTAACTAGAAGTACTTTTTCAGTCTTCCCTTTCTTAACAGCCAGTGTGAAATCAACATGCCAAGTGCAAACCGCCAGCTCTCTTCATTACCACCTCTGAAACTCTACATAAAAGTTTTATACCCACAGCCTAAAAGAGTACATTCTTCCATATTTCACTGACATAATCATTCAGTTTTGAGAATAAGTTACATTAGTTAAATTGTTAAATCTTACTTAAGTAAATGATGACTTACATGTACTCCTCCAATTTACCTCCTATTAAACACCTGATTGCTTGCTTACGTGGTGGACAAACAATCTTTCCTCTGACCTCAGGAATCTTTGGATTGGTCTAATAATCCAGTAGGTACGACACAGATTAGCAAATGAAAACAACCAAATTTAAGACATATACAGGCATGGGAACCTCACCCATGTAAGTCAGAAATCCCACATGCAGAACATCAGAAATAGAATGGAAATGTGGGTACATAAAACATACTAAGGTAGTGATGATGTGAGGTGCCTTGGGACTTCAAAGTGTCCTTGCAAAATGGTAAAAACAGATGCTTCAAAAAAGTGCTATTCCCAAAACGTCCAAAAGATGGCAACAAAAACAGCATTTCCTGGTGGCCTCAACTCGAATGCTATTCCAAAGACGCACAGTAGATGGCGGTGTGAAGCAGGCTGTAAACAAGGGTCCCACTCTCAAGAGAGTAGAGGATCCTACCACGACAGCCCTGGGACCCGAATGTCGGTAGAAATATTACCTAGGTAAGTATGGAGCCCTGAAAAATGAGCTCTGGGTCCTCACCAGAGTATAACAGGTCATGTCAAACCAGCCCTGGGTCCAGTGAATGTGGCGAGGGGTTTCACCCAGAGAGCAGTGGGTCCTGTGACGTCAGCTCGAGTGCTATGAGTATGCGGAGGGGTCCCACCTGACAGAGTAAGGGGTCGTGTCACTGCAGCGCTGGGTTCTGTGATTGCAGACAGGGGCCTGTCTTTTGGAGAATAGAGGGTCTTGTCAAATACATCATGTTATTTTGGAGAAAGGTACCACCTGAGAGACAGTGTGTCCCAACACACGCACTCTGGGTCCTACCAGGGCAGGTATGTAAGACATCCTGAGCTGGGGTGGTGTGAGGTGCCTTGGAGGTTCGCGGTGTCATTGCAAAACGAGACGAGCAGATGCTTAGTATTGGGTGCGCCAAAAAGTCCGTTACATTTTTTCCGTATGACAGCTCTTGCAGGGATGGCGTCCAAACTTCTGGTATCTCTGGGCCACACTAGAAAAAGAGTTGGCTTGGGCCACACATTAAATGCATTGTGACATGTAATCACACACAAAAAATCTCATGATGTTTTAACTAAATTTATGATTTTGTGTGGGGCCGCATTCATAGCCATCCCGGGCCATGAGCAGCCCACGGGCTGCAAGTTAGACACCCCTGTTTTAGACATTCAGTATCTCTTATCAATCAGGTTTCCAAAAGCAGTTATTGCCACATTGTATTTACTTAGGTCCAGCCTGGTCTTTCAGGCTGCACAGGGGCTCAGGTGCGGGCTCATGTGTGGGCTCAGGCGTGGGCTCTGGTACAGCCTCTGCTGTGAGTCCCAGGCGTGACCTCCACACTGCAAGTCAGCAACATCACCTAGCTTACGAATGACGATAGCACGCTCCCCAAGGGAGGCAGCCCAGGGGTTGGGGGGCAGGTCTGGCCAGGGGCCTCTGAGCCTTCTCCCCACCCTGTGCAGAGTTACCCAGCCCCAAGATTTGGGCCAGAGATGGTGGAATGTTCTTCACTGTGACCCGGACCCCAACCCCTCCAGCCTGGAGGACCAAACTCCTCTGCAGGAGAAGCGAAAAAGGACTCCAGGAGCAAGGGCCACCAGGAAGCAGCCCCAGTGGCCACACAGGACACTTGCCTTGGTGTCCCTCAGAGACCCTCAGGGACAGGTGCAGGGACCATGTCTGCAGACACGAAGCCGGGATCATGAGCACAGGGCCGTCCAAGGCCACAGTGACAGGGCCACGTCACAGCTCAGCGGCCCAGGCTCAGAGAGGCCTCGCGCCTCTTCTGTGGTCCCCACTCTTCAGGGAAGGGTGGGGGGCCCCACGGCCAGGGTTTCTGGTCAACCAGCTGTCTCGTCTAGAAAGTCATTCTTTCTACAGGGACATGAGTTCCCAGAGACCACCAGACCCATAAATGAACAAAGGGTCACAAGACAGGGAGCAGGGGCACTGAGATGATCACCCCCAGAGTGGGGCGGCTAGGGCGCCGGTGGAGTCTGTGTTCGCCAGACCCGTGGAGCTCCAAGCAGAAGCCGTGTGCGCTGACTCAATAAAATACTCTTGGTGACATGTTTCTGCATCAACACTCAGATGAGGGGTCTGCCAGCAGATGTCACTCTGAGCTGTGACCATGTGTGGATGACAGGCAGCTGGAAAACACGTAGTAAAAAGTGGACAGGGTGGGGCTGATGGGCCACCTGCCAGCGTCAGGGCCCACGCAGCCAAGAGCAGCGGGACGCCCCATCCCACCCCACCGTAAGTTTTCCACAGTTTAAGGCTCACAGGAGGCACCCCCTCCCAGGCTTGGGTCCCCCAACAAGGTGGGGCTGGCTCGGGGAGGAAGGACAAGCCCTGCTGCTCCCACAGCCTCTTCCCTGTCACCAAAGTCGGCCGATGACTTCCGGGGAGACTGTGTGCAGGGGCAGCTGCTGTCCCCAAGGAGGGCAGGGTGCAAGGCTCCCTAGGAAGGTTCGGGATTAGGGGAAGGTGCCCTGCTCTGTGCAGTTTCTGCTTCCCCCTGTGCTGGTTGGGAGCTTGCTGTCGCTGATGACAAGTCCAAATGGAGGGAGCCGATGGCTCCCCCAGACATTGTGCAGCCGGCATTTGTGTGTCCTGAAGAGCCTGCCTGCACCTCCCGACCTTTGAGGGAGACCTTCTGCCACCCAGTGCTCGCGTCTAAATTCCAGCACCGTCTGCTGCTGTCCCCCGGAGCCAGTGAGGGACCCTGAGGGACCCACCGCCGCCACCGCAGCCCCTCACGGCAGCCCGCAGATAACGTCCTCGCTGGCTCCTGAGTGCCGAGGGCTGAACACAGCCCGTGGGGAAGGGCAGCGTCTCCGCAATGCCAGGGCTCAGTCTCCCAGGTGCGAGCGGCAGACCAGCCCTGGGCTGCGGGCCAACACCCCCTCAGGACTCCGGCTGTGCATGGGCGGGTGCTGGAGAAAGGCTGTGCTCTCGGTTCTGCACCAGGTTTGAGAGCCGGGGGTGGTGCCAGGCACATCCCCTGTGTCTCCATCTCCCAGGTGAACAAGCCCCCGGCCACCCGCAGCCCCTAGTCAGATCGCACCGCTCCTCCTCCGACGTGGGAGTTGGTGGCTGTGCACCCTGTCCCAGGATTCCGCCCCCGCACTGCCTGAGCACTGTCTCTGCAGATGTGCGACCGAGTCCCAGGGGGCCAGGGAGACGCCGAGGCAGGGGCCCCAGAACACGCTGTGCGTGGATTGCAGGAGGCGGGTGCACCGCAGACAGTGCGCAGAACAGCGGGTCAGAGTCCCAGCTGCCACAGCCGGGGCATCAGGAGCTGAGGGGTCCAGGCCGCAGCTCTCCGTAGACGCCGCCCCGACCGCCTTGTTCAATGGGCGGGGATGGTGGGGGGGGGGGGGTCGGACTCTACTCCAAAGGCCGCAGGTCAGGTTTCTTTGGTGCCAGGGGTTGGTCCTGATTCTGAGCCGGACCTGGGAAGCTCACAAGACGGAAGGTCGACAGAGGGGCCAGATGTGCTCTCCCGATTTCCCTCTTTATCGCTGGTTTTCAGATTACACAAGGAACACACACTCAATATAAAAATTTCACAATATGCTAAACAAGGAGAAAAGGGCTACTGACAACGTGCTGCCTTCCCATGAGCATAATCAACGCGCTGTTTGCAGACCATCCCGGCAGACAACCCTCTACACACACACTGAAATCAAGGCGGGCCGGATGCGCGCTGCTCTTTTAAAAACCTGTCTCGGAGGTGTCTTGGGATCAGTCACCAAGAGGAGGCGCTCCTGTCCCCATTGGCAATGCAGTCACGTCGGGAGGGAGCCAAGCACAGGAGACTCGCCCAGCTGCCCTCCGTACTTCTGGACGCCGAGTAGAGGGACGCGTGCCCGCTGGGACGTGCCTGCGGGGACAGACCGCCTCCAGGCCGCGCCACACGGAAGACAGGTCTTCGGTCCCAGCACTGAACTGATGCCAGGCGCCGAGCACCAAACCTGTAGAAGAGGGAGAGGCAGGAGTCACCTGGGGGCGTGCGCGGAGTCGCCCCAGAGGGCACCACCCCCAGAAGGTCCCCCAACAAGGCTGAGAAGCAACTGAAAAGTAAGCTCTGTCCGAGGAGAATTTAACTTTGCTTATAACTTTTCACGCTCCGATTCCTGATGAAAGCGCCCTGGTGAGACGGGGCGGACGTTCGCCTGTCCACTGCGCACCTGCCTTCAGGTGTCTTCTCGCTGGGCCCTCCGCTGGCTCTCCGCTCCGATGACCTGCTCCTTCTCGCCGCAGAGGGGGTGGGGGCTGCGCGGGGATGGGCCAGGGGCATGTGGCCTCGGCTTTGTTTCCACTCGGTTTCAGTGAAACCGCTTCCCTTGGGGTTTCCTGCCCCGACCGGCGACACGGCCACGTCCCCCTGCGGCCTCAGCGCCCCTCTCCGTGGAGCATTCGTTTAACTTGCTAGCAGCGCGCACTCGGCACAGACACAGACGTGCGCGGACCTCAGTGCCTCGTGGGAAGTGGCGCGTCTGGAAGAGCCTGGAAGGGTCTGGAAGAAAGGCGGAGGGGCCCTCGTCCGGCTTCTCGGGGCCCACGAGCAGTGTTGCTCCTCGGTCCTCTGAAAACCCCTCCCCGCTGTCTTCCCGGGGGCCAGGACCCGCGGACCCGCGCACAGTCACGACCGCAGACGCACCGACTGGACGTTCCGCGGCGTGCTGGGAACAGGCTAGCGATCCCCGTTCTGCGCTACCCGAGCCGGCTCAGGAACCACCCTGTGAGTCCTAAGCAGAGATCTCTCCCTACCTGGGAACCCGCGTGTTCTTCCCGCCGCGGGACCAGCAGGGTCTGCGCCCTGCGTCTGCACCCGCGCCACAAAGGGTGGAGTTCCCGCACAGCGCGGGGCCTCAGGCCGCGGCAGACGGTGGGCACCGCCTCCATTCGGACCGCCCGGGGCCTCACGCTCCGGACAGTGGCTCCGGGTCCTCCGGTCGCCTCTTCCAAAAGCGCAGAGCGCGTCCATGCAGGCCTGGGGCTGGGTGGGCGCACTCGTGAGACACGGAGAGGTGCGGACGGCTGCGTCAGGGCGCACAGTGCGGCGTTACATGGACAAGTGCTCTGCAAAGGGACGGCGGGAGCGGCTCCTCGGTCCAGCTGGCCTCGTCCCGGGTCTGTGCTCCGAGACCGCCGCTGTCCCAATCGCAGGGCCCTTTCCGCCTCACTGGACCACATTCTCCCAAACGTGCCCCGAGGGCTCGGTGAGCAGGAGGACACAGCTCCGCGCTTGGGGCCGAGCCAGTGCCCTTTTCTTAACGTGCGGGCGCCCCTGTGCTCTCAGGACAAAGCGCGAACGCCGCGTCCTTGTCAACTTTACCTCTTCCAGGAAACGAGGGCAGGCTGCGCTTTGAAGCATCCAGGACGCATGGCCTCCGATGCAGAAGGGCTGGAGCTGCTCTGGGAGAAGGTCCAGCTGCTCGCGCAGCAGCAGCAGAGCGAGGACGGGTGGGCAGCTGGGCGGTGGCCGCGGGGCTACCACAACCAACCCCGTGGCTCAGCCCTCCGGAGCTCAAGCACTCAGCCCCCACCCCCTTGACAAAAGCGTGTCACTCCCAGATTTCACGTCGCAGGTGGAGACGCCGGCCACTGGAAACACAACCCAGGTCAACTCGGCGTCTCATCCCAGCGCTGAGTCAGAGGGGGAGAGGAACACGGGGTGTGGGAGGGGCCTCCCCGGCCCTCCGTCCTCCACTCCGGAGCGACTGTAGAGTTTGTTGGGGAGGCGTGTGCTGCTTTGGTCTGATTTTGTGACAACTGCTCCCACTGAGAGCAGGGCTGAGAGTCACGTGTTCACTCTGCTCCCTCCCGCGTGGCTAGGACCCAAAGCCGACCCCCCTCGTTCTGCAGCCACGTCCAAGGACCTCGGTGCTGAGGGGGCCTCGGGGCTGACTCCCAGCAGACCCAGGATACCTGATCCCAGAGGCCGCTGAGAGGGTGGATTAGCACATAGTCCCCTCCTAGACAAGGAGTCAGAGGGCCAGTCAGGCCAAAGTGGTCGCAGCCTCTTCCCCCAGTCACAGCAGCAGCTGCTGCCCTGGGAGGAGGTTGGGAAGGAGGACCCTGGCAGCCGCCGGGATCAAGCTGGACGGACCTCCCAGCGCCAGAGGTCTGGCTGCTGTGCTGGCGCCGCCTGCGCCTGTCATCCCCTGGCTGGGGGACGGGCTCTGCCATTCGGGGCCCTGCCCCAGTTGGGGCGCGTGTAGGGGCTGTGGTGCCGCCCTCTCCACATGGCACGGCCCCACCTCAGCTCCGAGGGTCTCAGGGCTCGTCCCCGTCCTCTTCTGCCGTCAGGCTCTGGAACCTTCTGTGTCTTCTGCCCAGGGTGCAGGTCCCAGGGGTGGGATCTGGGCCCAACAGTGAGGGGCTGTGAGCTCCAGTTGGGTATGTTGTCCAGGCCCCGGGCTGATGGGACGGCGCAGCGGGGCAGCACATCCCGCGCCTGCCTGGGAAGACGGGCTGGTGACCAGGAGCACAGACCACGGCCAGCACACTCCCTGTTTCTGGACAGCGGCAGCCCCCAGGAACACCACCACAGGCACCCGCAGACCCCAGGAGCCACCCGCCTTTACATGCCTGGCCCTGGGGCGGTCGGCACTGAGGGCCTGGCGTAGGAGCAGGATGGTGACTGCCTGTCACACCTGGGGCCACTCGTCGTGGGCACTGCTGTCTTGGTCCAGCCTCCGGCTGCTCATTCAGGCCCCTGGATGAGCGGATGCCTTTACCAAGCTGCCACAAGCCCCAGAGATTGTCTGGAGCCAGGCGCCCTACCCTACACCCCACCCTGCACCCCATAAAGCCAAACCACACCCTCGCGCACTGAGGCACCAGGCGGTCATTGTCTGTGGGCAGACATCCAGCGCTGGGGGAGCCTGGGCACCCGACCCTAACCATCCCCGCAGCTGGACCAACCCTGCCCTGCGCTGTGGCAACAACACGCGCAACCTGTGTCCCGTCCTCATCGGTACATATTCCTGCGCAACAAGCCAGACCCGCCGCAAGCAGAGTTTGAGATGTGCCTCAGTCTCTCTGGGGCTCAGAAATTTCCAGAAGCTGCTTCCTAGAGCAAAGTGCTTTCCCTCTGGGGCAAGGGTCCCGAGGGAGACCTTCCATGACAGACGTGGACCTGACCCTGAGGTGGCTACCCCGAGGTTGCCGGGCTCTCTGAGACCTCACAAGGCATGGCTGTTGGCTGGGTGGGGACACATCACGTGGAGGGGAGAGCTGTGCTCACAAACGTGTGGTGCCGACTGACCAGACCTGGCCGTCGTGCAGTCCTGGCAAGGTGATTCAAAAGGCGGAAATTCCTGCCGTCCCAGGCTGCACGGAGAATGGGCTCAGGAGCTGGACCGGAGGCACAGGATGCTGCAGGCGCTCCAGCAGGCCACCCCACAGCCGCCCCCTCTGGGCACCAGGTCCCCCTGCACTGGAGACAGGACACAGCCTGAGTCCCGAGCGGGCCGCCTGCAGAGCTGCCGCACCCACAACAGGCTCCACGGGTCGGACCCCTGCTTTGCTCTGGCCACAGCTCCACCCAAGACACAGAAACAAACACAGGGAGGCTGACAGGTTGAGGAGGCAGAGAAATACGGCCCGAATGGAAGAACAGATGGAAACTCGAGAAAAAGAACTAAACGAAATGGAGACGGCCAACCTATCAGATGCAGAGTTCAACACACTGGTGATCAGGATGCTCAAAGAACTCATTGAGTACGGCAACAACATAAGGCAAGAAATAAAGGTTATACTAAGCGAAATGAAGAAAAATCTACAGGGAACCATCAGTGGAGGGGAGAAACCCTGAAACAACTAGCTTGGGGGTTACCAAAAAAGACAGAATTTTTTTGTATTTTTTAAAAGATTTTATTTATTTATCTTTAGACAGAGGGAAGGGAGGGAGAGAGAGAGAGAAACATCAATGTGTGGTTGCCTCTTGCACGCCCCCTACTGAGGACCTGGCCCCCAACCCAGGCCTGTGCCCTGACTGGGAATCGAACCAGCGACCCTTTGGTTCACAGGCCAGCACTCAATCCACTGAGCCTCACCAGCCAGGCCAAAAAAAAAAAAGGAGTTTTAAAGTTTTAAATCCCATGTGACCGAAATGCCTTGAATTCGGAAGCCTAAACTTTCTATTATCAGGTAACAGGAGACACGGAGAACTAAGTTAATGTCAATCACGCCTTCACATCCCTGACGTGACTGAGTGACAACTCACATGACCACCTGTGCTCACAGAGGCTGCTTCGGCGTGGTCCTGCCCTGCTGGCCAGACCCTACTGCCCCTGGGGCCCGCTGATCCACGCAGACCCTGGAGTGGAGATGATGAAGGGGGTGGATTTGGGGGCTATGACTGCCAAGGGCAGGGGCAGAAGCCCTTGGCTGCGGCCCGTCCACTCGCAGGTGAGGAAACTGAGGCCTAAAGATAGAGAGGACTGGCCTACAGCTACAAAACCTTGTCCATAGAGCTCCTCTCCCCAGTTCCAGAATGCAGCACCTGGGCTCCAGGCCCCAAGGACAGACAGCCTTGACCCCACTCTCAAAACTCCAGGTCCTCCTTGTACCTGCAGCGCTGCCTTCACCAGGTGGGGACGGGCAGTGACAGGAGCTGCCCAGGCACCGTGCGGAGGACAGCTACTTTGCCAGGCATCGACCATTCCCGTTTCACCTCCACGTTCACCAGGGGAACGACCCACGGTGCCCCCTGGGAGCCCCTCCCATACTCACCGTTCTCCCATGAAAGTCCCCAGCTGGCCACCCGGCAGGTCTGGGACGTTCGGGGTGGGCCTGCCATGAACTGCGGCAGGCAGCCGCGTCTGGTGAGGGGCCCACAGACAATGGGAGGGGTGATCTCCATGAGAGAGATGCCATTGGCCTCCAAGATGGGCGAGTACCTCTCGTGAAGAACGATTTTCTCAACGAATCTCTCCTGGAGAGGGGGCTGCATGGGCTGACTGCCGCCACACTCGATTTCCCTCACTCCGCAAACCGGCCTCCAGTCGCGGGCTTTTCTGTGCGCACGGGGGAGCCAGGCCGTTTTCCCTGCGCACCAGCCGCTGACGTGACCCTCGGAGCCTCCCCAGCAGGGGTCAGGGTCCACACAGTCAGTCTCCTGTTGCTAGGCTCAGAGCCCCAGGGACACTGCAGAGACCCCTGGAGAACGTCCCGGCCTAGAGGCCCTCGGAAGACCGCGCCCCCGCCAACCAGCACACGTTCCCACACGTACTTTTTAAGCCTGAGGCAGTGAGCAGTGGCAAGCAGCCGCTGGACATTCAGCAAGGTGCCACCGCAGGCGTGGTGCCGCCAGATGTCGTGGTAGGTGAAGACATGCAGACTGACTATCCACGGCGAAAGTCTGTGTGCGGCCGCCTGGCCTCTGAGGACACGCAGGCTCCCTTGCAGGGTCTGCCTGGACGGTAGCCCACAGGGGCCACTGAGGAGAGACCACCGTCATGGACCAGACCAAGAGCAGGCACAGCCTGTCTTTGTACCTCCTCGCCAGGTGGTCACTAGATCACAGCAGAGAATCACTTTTCAAGGCGTGCACTCCGATGTTATTCAATGCTTGCACATTGGGTGGCAGCAGACAGCTGACCCCTGGCTCCACCCCCTGTGCCATCTCAGGCAAATCGATGGAAACACGTCTCCTCCTCCAGACGCTCCCTCTCACGGCGACTGTGAGGATTCAGCGAGCTGGGGCGTTTAGCTCCTGCCCGAGGTGTGGTCTGCCTCACTCTCCCTCCCTCTTCCCTTCTGTGTCCTTTCTTTATCTTCTATGGGTCAGGCAAACTGAGGCTTTAGCAAACTGCCTCCTTTCAGCTGAATGAGCTCTCCGGGTTGGAGTCCAAACAGCCAGGCTCCCCGTGGGCACTCGCTCCTGCCCCTGCCGGGCTTCGTCCCCGGGGCAGCACTGACCGCAGCCTTTATCTGGGCCTCGTACCCCTGCTCCTCTGCAAACCCAGGGTCCCGCGCCAGCTCGGGCCAGCACCGCCTCGCGCCAGTCCTCTCACTGCGCTCTCTGCTTCCCATCCCCGTCTCGTCCAGTCCAACCTCCACACTGAGACCAGCCGACCTTTCAAAACTAGGGCTCCAATCCTGTCACTTGCCACGCATGAGAACCACCAACAGCCTCCCCACCCCAGCCTGGAGAATAAAGTCTCCATCATCTGCACGGCGCTGAGACTTTTCTTTAGGCCACGCTTTCTTCTCCTGGTTTTATTTCTGACCGGACCACCTAACTGAGCCACCAAGAACCCCAGAGGTCAACATCAACCTCCCCGGTTGGAAGATCTGGAAGATCGGCGAGAGCTTTAACACCTAGAGGTGCCAGCGATGAGACAGCCCCGAATGTGGAAAACTGAATAAAATATATATTTTAGTTAATAATGATGTATCATATTTATTAATTATAACAATCCTGTTCAACAACTAGAGAAATCAAGAACCAAGTAAGAAAAACCTACTGCCTCGAACTGAAAAACTAGAGAAACGGGCAATGTGCTCGGAAAGGTGCGCGTTAGCCTGGCCCTTGTTCTCTGCACTTCCTCTGTTGTCTCCGTCCCACTTGCATTTTTTCTGTTTTCTGTGTTCTCTCTTCTCCTCGTGCTCTGAATTCTGTTCTCTCATCTTCTCCTTTCTCTCCGCTTTCGGCATCCTCTTCGTTTTCTCCAGTTAATTAAGTACTGGACACCCTGGGACCTTTCACACCGCCTACTGGGATGGGACTATGCTTTTGTAACAGTGTGTGACGAAATAAGAAGTATGCAAAAATGGTAGGATAGATACGATTCAGTGTGATTATGACATGCAAGACAAATGACTTGACTGCTGTGAGACAAGTCAGGACTGGCCCAGAATCCCATGACATCAAAGAGGGGCCAGGTGTCTGTGGTAACTGCCGTCTCCCCCGACCTAGAGCAGCTTCTGGACAGCGGGAGACCATAGGTTACGTAGGAGAAAACAGATCTCACTCATGGGCTTATAGTCCTTCACCAAGAGACAGGAGCATTTCATTAAATGCAGCCGCTCAAGGTCAGGGCCGCACACAGAACCTGACGCACAGCAGGTGCTCAGTGAAGAACTGTTGAGCCGACGCAGCTGCTCCTCTGTGGAGGCTGTGAGGGGTCTGGCACATCTCACTGCCCTTCACAAAACAGTCACCGAAAATGCCAGCCTGCCAACAAGGTATGAGTTGATCATAAAATTTAACAAATTTAATTTTCAGTTTAGTGCAAAAGAATGTCTTTGTAAAGAACATACAAAACTCATCACATTTCTCATCGTACAGATTCACTTCTGTGCAATGTAGCCATTTAATAAAAAGCTAGTTAGTATTGGCCATGTCTCAACTATTAGCAGGTGACAGCTGGAAATACTATTCTAGGTGTACACATTGTTACATGCTCAACTGTGTTCTTGCTACACGTAGCGACCGCCACAAAATAGTTTCCAATTCATTTCTAGGTCATGATCAGGTGGAGGGGGTAAGAAAGGAAGAGAGAAAAGCTCCAAGCACTGGGCTTTATCCGTAGAGAACCCAGTCCTCCATACCAGAAGACATCTGGTCGAAATGATGACAAGGTGGGTGAAAATGAAAGAGTAACTTCAACTCATTTATCCAGGAATACCCACTTTAGGCGTTTCCCACTTGGCAAGTATGTGCGGCAGCTGTCTTCAGGGCAGGTGTGCATCTGGAGCGGAGCGAGTGTCCACCAGCATCAAGGAGCCAGGTGCAAGGTAGGAAGAAAACAGGGGCTGGTCTCTCCGAGACCAGAACCATCGCTGGAATAAACCCCTCAGGCCGTGTCCGAGACCCTCAGCCTCCGCTTCCTGCTGCGAGGTCTGGTGCTCACACCCAGGAGGTTCATGGAGCCATCACCAGTCTCCCCTCATTGAAAATAAAATGCCCACTTCAGAGAAAAGGGTGCCTTTCACACACTGTTGGTAGGAATGTGGATTAGTGAGGCCGATGGCAAACAGTATGGAGGTTCCTTAAAAATCGAAACTAGTCCTGGGTGGTGTGCCTCAGTAGACCAGGTGCCAGCCTGAGAACCAGAGTTGCTGGTTCAATTCCCAGTCAGGGCACATGCCTTGCTTTGTGGGCCAGGTCCCAATTGGGGGTACGCGAGAGGCAACCACACATGGATGTTTCTCTCCCTCTCTTTCTCCCTTCCTTCCCCTCTCTAAAAGTAAATAAATTCGTTTTTTAAAAAATCAAAATTAGATCTATCGCATGACCCAGCAATTTCTCTTCTGCATGTTTACCAAGAAGAAATGGAATCAGTGCCACGCACGCACACAAACACACACTCTCCAGTTCGTGTGAGCATTATTCACAGTAGCCAAGACGTGGAAACTGCCCAAGTGCCCATCACTGGGTAGATTAAAATGTGGTACATACATGCAACAGAATATTATTCAGCCACGATAAAGGGGACATGGATAAACCCAGAGGCCATTATGGCAAATGAAATAATAAGCCAGACTTATCATGACAAATACTGTACGATCCCACTTTTAGGTGGAGTCAACAATAGCTGACAAAGAGGAGAGTAGAATGGTGGTTGTCAGGGGCTGGAGGAGGGGACACGGGGAGATGCTGGTTCAGGGTTACAGTTTTAGTTATGCAAGATGAATGAGTACTGGAGAGCGAGGGTGAAAACCATGTGAATGTACTTAACAAGCTGTTTACACACCTGAAAGTTGCTAAGAGAGAACATCATAAGTGGCAGCCTTCCTGGGACCCCCAAGCCCCCTCCGAGAAACCCTGCATGAGCTCTTTTACCTACAGAGTAAAGACAGACCGAGAGGCCAGACAACAGGGACAGACCATTTATTCAACAGCAGCTTTGAAAGCGAAGGGATGTGCCCCCCACCTCTGCTTCCCCCCTTTCCCGCGCCTTTCTGTCCTTTGCAGGCGGGAGCCGGATGCAGAAAAGACGAGCATCCTAGACGTGCTTACACACAACCTTTGCGGGCTCCGTTTGGAGGTGCACACGCACGGGACACTTGTAGAAGTGGGACAGCAGGGCCTCGCTGTAGCCCAGGAGGAAGTAGAACTTGTGCGGGGGCAGCTGCCTCAGGACCAGCGCGCAGATCTCCAGCTGGTTAGCCCGGCGCTTCAGGGCGAGCTGGTCGGCCGGGCAGCCGGGGAAGGTGCCCAGCATGAACTTGCGAAGAAACACATCCTCCACTGTGCGCTCTGCGGCGTGGTCCCCCCGTCCAGGTTACCTGAACAGAGAAGCACCACAGAATCCAGAATCGGCCAAAGCTGCAGAGGCAACACCCAATGACAGCACAGGGCACCCAATTCCACCCCGCCCCACCCCTTCTCCTCTTTAAGTGGGATCAGAATGGTTCAAAGTTCAAAGTTCAAAGTACAAAGTACATCTTTCCATCGGGCTCCCAAACTAGGCGCTGTCACTCTCCTTGTTTTAAAAAAGGAAAGCGAGAGGCCTTGGCCAGGACACAGAACCGCGGTGACCACTCCCCCACTCCCTTCCCCGCTCTGTCTGCCTGAGCGCACTGGCCGCCCTGCAGGCCGGAGAAGAGGTCACCGGCTCCTTTGAGGTTTCGGACGTGAGCTCTCACCAGCCAGGGCCGGGGCCTCGCCCGGTGAATTCTCGGTGGGGACCCTGCACCCCCTGCACCTCTCAGTTCGCAGCAAGCCTCCACACCCACCTCCATACCTCGGAACCAGACCCCGGGAAGGGAGAAGGGACAGGAGCCTTTAAATAAGTTCTCTACACAGATGCACCACGAACATGCAAGTCGGAAACCCTCATACTGAACAAAAGGCAGTTCTCTGCCATTAATTTACGGCAGTTTTGTTCTATAGTCGCTGTAAACAACGAATTAGCTAACAGTCACCCGCGGCTCCTGGGGAAACGCAGGGCTAGGCTCTCCCTGCCTTCGGCCACGTCATTTTTGTCAAGAGATCAGTACATAACCTTGTTTTATGTGTTTCCATTTACAGGCACCTTGTTTGTTACCTGGGCCGGTTAACACTGAAGTCTCCCAGCAACACTGTCACTCGTGCCTGAGGGAAGCGGAGCCAACGTGCACGGTGTTCTCTGTAAAGTGCGCCACAGCCCCTTTGTGCTCAGGAGCCTAGACAAGCACATCAGCATCCCCAGCCATTTTAAGACAGCGGAGTCACCAACAAAACTGCAAAAACGTGGCACTAACAAAATTCGAAAAGGACAGGTATTTACTGCAGGAAGCTAAAACAAGTGGGCAGAGCCGGGAAGGAGACTCGACTCAGGGTGGTGAACAGACAGCACAATACCCGGATGATGTTTTACAGAACTGCACACCTGAGACCTGCGTAATTTAGGTAACCAACATCACCCCAATAAATTCAATTAAATTTTTTTAAAAATATGCCCTGGCTGGTGTAGCTCAGTGGATTGAGCACCGGCCTGCGACCCAAAAGATCACTGGTTGGATTCCCAGTCAGGCACAGGCCTGGGCTACTAGCCAGGTGCCCAGTAGGAGGCGCGCAAGAGGCAACCACACATTGCTGTTTCTCTGCCTCTCTTTCTCCCTTCCCGCTCCCTAAAAATAAATAGATTTTTTAAAATTTAATAAATAAACAAATTTTTTAAAAAGATAGGGCAGAACCCTATTCGACCTCAGCTGGGAATGTGCCCGTGTCTGAGAATGACGGAGAAAGTGTCGACAGCAGGCACGTTCACGGCCACCAAATTAAGAAAGCTCCCCGCTGCCGCGGGAAGCGCAACGCTCCCAGCGCACTGTCGCGCGGGTCCAGGCCCTTTTTGCGGGCTCTGGGCCGCTGGGCCTGTCAGTCAGTCACAGGTGACGGACAGCAAAGCAAAAGCAACTCCCGCCTGAGTGCCGCACGTCATTTCCGAGGAGCGGGACGGGGTCCTCGCCCCGCGCACCGAGCCGGCGCTGGAGCCTGCAAACCCAGGTCAACACTCCTGACCCGTCTCCGCCTGGGCGCTTCTCTGCGTGTGTGCAACTGACTTCGGACTCGAGCACCAATTGCCGGTGGGAATGAACCTCGGACAACCTGCTCCCGTTCTGTCTGTGCTGGACGGTCACAGCCGGGAACCTTTGGCGCGGCCGGGGGTCCCCTCACCTGTGTGCGGCGACAGCCAGCCGTTGCGGTGGGCGATGTGGTGAGGCGCGTGCGCCTCCTCGTAGGTCACCGGCTTGTCCCCTTTGCCCACTCGGACCCGGGCCGCCCGATTCTAGGAGCAAAGAGCGGCCTTATGTCAGCGCCCCCGTCCCAGGCTGCGGCCTGGTACCGACCTCGCCCCTCGCCCCCCGACCGCTCACCTTGGCGCGCGCGGCGCAGACGTGCAGGGCGCGCCAGGCCCCAGGGAAGCACCTGGGCGTGGACGGGGGCCCGTGAGACAGAAACCGGGGCACACGCCGCGCCCGCCCGCGCCGTGCACTCAGCGACGGCCCATGCCCGCGGCCGCACACGGGGGCCGCCGTCGTGGGCTGAGCGCAGCCGTGACGCACCGGCGCGCCGCGGGGCAAAGGTCAGCGCCGGGAGGCCGCGCCGCGGGCGGGCCCAGGTGGAAGCCGGCGCGGGCGTGCGAGCCCCGGGATGCTTGTTTCAGCACCCCTGCCCTGGCACCGCCGCTGTTCGTTAGCTTCGTGGTTCAGCTCCCGAGGCTGGCGGACGCGGAGCGTGCGGTTTCGACCTACGAGCTCTCACCGGTGCCCTGAGGACCACGGGGCCCTGCGCCTCCCCTCGGAGCGTTTTCTCAGGTCCCACAAATGAGGCTGCTTGAGTTGTCTCCAAATTGTTGTTATTATCACAATGTGGATTGTATTTATTACATCAAAGTCCTAACGGTACACAGAAACAAGGCCACAAAAACTCAACCTTATGCCATTTCTGTAAAAAAAATCATATATACACACAATAAAAATAGAGTATTTCAAAAATTAGTGGTTTATCTTTGGAGAGTATGATCATAGGTAATTTCTTTTGGTTTACCTGTATTTTTAAAATCTTTTAAGATTTTGTTAATTTTTGGAGAAGGGGGAGGAGGAGAGGGAAGCATCACTGTGTGGTTGCCTTTCGTGCGCCCCCTACTGGGGACCTGGCCTGCAACCCAGGCCTGTGCCCTGACTGGGAACTGAACTGATGACCTTCTGGTTCACAAGCCAGCACTCGATCCACTGAGCCGCACCAGCCAGGGCTCCCCTTGGCTTTTCTACCTTGACCTTATATTCACAGGCTTCTCCAAAAAAAATATCCTCAGGACACACCCTCTCTAAGTCTTTCCATGATGGCAGTGATGAAGCTGCTCACTCGAAAGTACACTTTAATGGTCTTCTTTTTGGTATATGCTCTGGTCCTCAAATCGGAAAGGAACAGAAAATAAGTAACATTTTTCGTGTTGGGATAAGGAAACCACTCAGGAAAAACAAAATAAACAATAAAATGAATGTGTATCTCAATAAACAGTCTTGTAATATGGGAGAATAACAGTCAATGGACTAGAGATAGGCAGAGGGTAAAGTGGTAGAAAGGATGGTCCAAAAGGCAACATCACAAAAACACGTACAGCTGCTGGTGCGGCTCCATGCTTTAAGCACCAGCCTGTGAACCAAAGGGGTCGCTGGTTCGACTCCCAGTCAGGGCACAGGCCTGGGTTGTGGTCCAGGTCTCCAGCTGGAGGTGTGTGGTAGGCAGCTGATCAATGTTTCTCTCACACATTGATGTTTTTCTCTCTCTTTCTCCCTCCCTTCCCCTCTCTCTAAAACATAAATAAATAAAATCTTTTCTTAAAAAGATGTAAAAAATGTGTCAAGATTAGAACTGGAGAGGTTATGCGATTAACCTAAAAATACAAAAGTTATTAACGGGATGGTCCGAAATGGAACTTCGGCTTTGTGCGCTATGCTACCACAGTCATCTTAAGTGACAGAGTGGACTGGTAAGTAGTCAAAATACAAACAAGGAAGGGAATGCACAGCCATGTCAGAAAATGTGCAACAGGAAGAAATGGCAGAGTGATAACATGGAGAGAAGCCACTAACGGAAGCAAAAACAGCACCTGGAAAAGCGGCGTAGAAAGAAGTAATATTTGCATAGGTCCAGTTCTGAACGGCCGAATAGTAGGACTTAAGGCGTCAGGCAGAGCTTCTTGGACTCAAATTTCTTGGAATTTTGGAGATTCCACTCCTACTAAACATTTGTCCCTAAATCGCACAGACTTATCCTTGACCCGAATGACTGTCTCGAGAGACCTTAACGACCTCTTTCCTGAGCTGAGAGTAATTTTAGAAACTTGGAATCTTGCTCATGAGAAAAGACGACACACAAGTCAGTACTCTCACCACTTAAATTTAATACCGTGAAAATCTTAAAGCACTAGCACCATCAGTTATAAGGCATATAATCCGAGTCTCCCAAATCGCTGACTGGGTCCTCCAAACAACAGAAAAGTTAAGATACAACACCGGCAAGACACACCGAGACTCGGGGGAGGTGCTACTGGACAGGCCGGCCAGGGAAGGGCAGCACCAAAATGGGGGCCTGAGAGCGCAGTCCTCGGGGCGAACCCCACCCTCAGCAATCAGAAACGCAGACGTGCCGGGCAGGGAGATGCTGAGGGAAGCACCCCCGCCCTCCCCCCAGAGAGTGGTCCGCAAAGGAGCGGTCCCTAAAAATCGGAAGGTCACACTTAGCTTCCTAATTAGGTAAAGATTTGCATATTCAACTACTTTTCAGCAAATGTTCACATAAGGAAAATTTGGAAAGTTGTACATTCTATTATGAGGATAAATGTAATCACTCCGCAAGTCCTCCAAAGGAACAACTGTTTCAAGTCAAATGTGGGGTCTCCAAGAGAACGTTTCAGCACCGTCTCCGTGCGGGGGTCGCGGGCTGCTGGCTCACGCGCAACCCCGGCTCCGCTCGGCCGCCCCTGAAACGAGGGCCCTCCGCCCTGCCCGCTCCCCGCGCGGGGCCCGCTCCCCGCCAGGACGCAGCTCGCGCCGCGACCCGGGCTCCAGCGACCCCTTCCCGGCCGGCGGCGAGTCGCCGCGCATCCCCAGCGCTGCGGGTCGGAGCGAGCAGAGCACCCGACCAAAAACTGCAACTCCCAGAATGCCTCGGGTGACTTCCGCTTCCTTCTCAGCGACTTCCTCTTCCCGGAAGTCCCCGGGAAGTCTCTGCTGCTGGGGGTCCCTCCCGCGGCGCTGGACGCAGGGGGCGGGGCCGGGGACGTCTCAGCCAATCGGGGCCGCGCGCCGGAGTCTCCACGGAAACCCGTGCCGCCGCCGCCGCGCGCGCCCGTGCGCTCAGCCCGCGGTCTCCACGGAGCGAGCGCGGGGCTTCGGGGCCGCGCGGTGCGCCGGAAAGGACGGCGGGGGAAGGGATTTGCAGACGGCAGAGGACGCGGTGGTGCTGCTTCGGATAAGGCCGCGACGGATGAAGGGCGTCACCGCCGCGCGGTGCGGGCCCCTCCCAGCCGGTGCGCGGACCCAGGGGCAGCAGGGAAGACCCACTTCCCCTGGGGAGGGTGCTGGTGCGTGGGTCTCTACCTTGAGCTGGCGCTGGCCTGACACGAGCCCTTTGGCAGAGCCGCCTCCCACCCCCAGCCACGGCGCGGCTGCGGCGCCGAGGGCCTTGTTGGCGAATGCCTGGACCATAAAGCGAGCTTTGCCAGGAGGTAGAAAAGGGGGTCTTAGAGGAGGGCAGGCGGGGTTTCATGTTCAGAGATCTGATTCCTGAGGAAGCAGCTGGGTGGCCTGTGTGGCTGCGCACGGACACGGGCCAGGAGCAGAGAGGGAGTGGAGTTCAGGACTTGCCCCACGCCCCCACCCCCAGCCGGGACACAGGCTCCCGGGGTTGAAGCTGGCCGAGTCTGCACTCCGAGGCCCTGGCCATCAACGCATTTATTCATCACCGACGTTACCGAACACCGACCCCGTGCTAGTCATCACTCCACGTGCTGCGGAGGCAGGAGGAAAATGGGGCCCAGGGTCGTCGGACGTTCGATTCCTGCAGGGAGACAGATCACAGACCAGAAAACAAGATGTGAGCAAAAATAGGGATGAAACGAGGGCCAACCGTGAACATGACTGAGGGGAGAGCTTTCTAGCTGACCAGGTGTGCAGAGGCCCTGAGGTGTGGGTGCAGGAGGGGAGCCAGGGCCAGTGGGTCCGGGTGGACCATGAGGAGGGAAAGGCCAACAGGGGCCACTGCACGCAGGCCCCCTAAGTACAGCGAAGACTCTGGATATTACTACAAATGAGATGAGTGAAGACTGTGACCCTTTTGCCTACAGGGCGTAGAACAAGCCTGGGCAGGTGGGAAGACGTCAGGGGTGGTTGGGACGCTACTGACTATGTTCCAGGCCTTGGTGAAGTGGTTTCAGCCAGTGGCCGGCAGGGGTATGTGGCTGAGGAGTGGTGGGACTGAATATATTGTAGAAGTGGACAGAGGATGGGGATGGTGTTTTTGACACTGAAGTTTTGGCCTGAGTGTCTCAAAGACCAAAGGGGACACTTACTGAGATGGGAAGACCGAAGTTTTGGGAGTGGATGGAGGGCTGTGCTTTGGACATGACACATGAACGTTGCCCCCGGGACGTCCTGATGCTGAGTCTGCTGTGGGAGCAGCTGGAGCTGGGAGAGGAGCTCTGTGTGGGGACAGCATCCAAGTGTGGGGGATGAGCACCCAAGGAGGTGAACCGGGGGCACCCCCACATCCATAGGTGGGGTAGTAGGTGCCTCCAGCACAGGGGTCTGAGGAGGACCCCGGAGAAGGTAGCCCTAGGACCACATGAGGAAGCATGTACGGGCTTAGCACTGGGACATTCAGCTCCAGGAGGGAACTCTATCAGTCCTCCCTCCTCAGGTCTGCCCCTGCCCACGCCCGGTCCCCGCCCCCCACAGCTTCCCCAACAGCACAGCCTGGGGCCTCCTGTTCCCCCTCTGCCCCTCTGCTCTCCCTGCCCGGCTTCCTGGCTGCCTCCTTGGGTGCACAGACAGGACGAGCATAAAAACCGGCCTGGTCCTAGGGACGCCCTCCCAGCTTTGCTTCTGGGCTTTGAGGCCACCCTCTGGGGGGCTTTTCTCTGCAAAGGCAGAGCAGTTTCAGCTGTGGCCTCCCGGACCTCCCTGCTACACACACACACACACACACACACACACACACACACACACACGTGACCTGGCAGCTTCTGTCTGCAGGGACAGAGACAGCCCGGTGGGACTCAGCCTCCTCCTGGAGCACCTTCCTCTCAGGCCGCCTGTGGAAAGATTCGAGCACGGACAAATTATTTGTGTTGTTTGGATTTTTAAAATAAAGAATATGGATAAAGCACAGTACTCATTACCTTTAGAAACAGGCACACGAGAAGTAAGTGGGCACCACATTGCCACCAACCTAACCCATAGCGCTGCTCTGGGCCCAAGGCAGAGTGGGACTCAGGCCAGAGTCTGGCGGAAAAGGAAGGGCAGGCAGATGGAGAGCACACTGATAGACGGGTCCAAAGGCAGCAGCTCGCACCCCCCAAAACAGCAGAGTGGAGGCCAGGGATAGGGAGGCAGAGAGAGAGTGAGACGGGGCTGGGGTACTGATGGAGGGACACACAGGTCTTCCTGACGCTTAGAGTCCTAGACTCTGGGCCACTCCCTGGCTTCGGATGCATCCTTGACCTGGAGTTCATTCACTATGAAATGGGCATCGTGAGGGCGGCCAAGCCCCTGTCCCAGACCAAAAGCTGGCCGGGCTCCGCGGAGCCCTCTTCTCAACTAGGCCTCATCCTTGGTCTGCTGAGCCCAGTGTTGCAAAGAATTTCCCATCCTTGATACCGAACCAAGTCCCTCTTAGCAGTTTTCCACTTTCAGGCTCGTCTGCCCAAGGACTGTAGTCGCCACTCCTCTCCCCTACAGTGGGAGTTGAATTCAGTCCCTCTCCACTATCGCCAGTCTTGAATAAAGCCTTTCTTGCACGTTCTAACAAGTGTCCGTCAGGCGGACTATTTCTCCTTGACAAGGGTTGTGAGAGGGAGCACCCATGAGTGCCCGGCAGTGGCCCGGGGACAGTGAGGTCGGGCCCCTCTGCGCTGTCGGCATGTTCCTTTCAGAGCTGGGGTCACTTTACCTCTGTGACTTTGGGCTCCCGCCGTGTCTGGCCTAGAAAGGGCCACGAACACGTGAACAAACCTCAAAACACAGGGCGGACACCCATGGGCAGACACCCTTGGGATTACGGCAGGCCCAAGTCCGGGGCGGCAGCAGAACGTCCGCAGGGCAACAGCAGTGAAGGATCTGGGCAGCAGGCGTGTTTTTTGACCATCAGCAAACGTGTAAGTAACATCTGGACCTGGTCTTGCGGGCCAGGAAAAATGAAGTGGAGGATCAGGTGTTCTAACTCTGGTATGGAAAGAAGGAGTGCTAAGGCAAAACACTGCCCTCTTCTCGAGGACCGCTTAGCTCAGGTATGGTTGCGTCTTATCCAGAACGTCCCATGCCGCTGACCTCAGGCGCAGGCAGCCTGCACCGACTCCGGCCTGGACCTGGGGAGCAGCTCAGGCCTGGCGCGGGTGCGCCCCGGGGCTCCACGTGGCCAGCAGGGGGCACTGCAGGAACACGGGAGGGAGCGACCAGCGCTTCCTGCTCAGAGACCCCTGCGCTCCGCAGCCTCCCTAGTGGCGGAGTGTGGGCTCAGAGCCAGGGCTCAGGCTGCGCCGTGGGCGGTGTCCGCGAGCGGAGCCCTGCACCCCCTCCCCAGGCTCTCTTCCTCCGTGCACGGCCCATGGTTCTACTTAAGCAACTGGGTCGGGCCTGGAAGCACGTTTCACGGAGAAAGCAGAGGTTGGGGCGGGGCGGGGCGGGGCAGGAGTCAGAGCACACGCAGCGTCCAGGCCGACCCGCGGGACCCTGCTCTGGGCGCTCCCTCTGTCTCCTCCCCGGTCCTGCGTCTGGGGTCAGCCTGGAGCCCTTGATCCCCAGTCTGTCCATGGAGCTGAGAGTGTGTGCAGTGCAGAGGGGTGTGTGTGGCTGTATGGGAGGTGTGGGTGTGTTTTCTGTGTGTGTGAGCCTGAGTGCGGTGAGTGCCCACGTGTAACTCGGGGAGTGGTGTGCTGGGGCGAGTGTGCCTGCCTGACCTCTGAGTGTGCACCTGCTTCCTGTGTCTGTCTGAGCCTGTAGCTTACTCTCTTCCCCAATCTACGATATTTACACAAGTTGTCTTACAAATATGTCCACCAGGTGGTTCTCAGCCATCCCTCCTTCTCGCAGGGAACACTAGCGCCGGCACACAGAGGTGTCCCAGCACCTCACGTGACTTCTCACTCTACGACACTCGGAACCACCCCTGCTGACCCTGGAGGTACCCCAGAGATGGGGGACCGTTCTTGAAAGGGGAGGCTTGGTGAAACTTGTTAACTCCCTTTGCTTCAGGAGCAGCAGGAACTTTGCTGACATTCAGCAGAAAGGCCAAGTTGCCTCAGTTTGGAGGTCATGTGACCTGGCTTCCTGGAGCCAGAGGGTGACTCAGCTCCAGAAGGCTCTGGGGTGCACCCCACCCACTCATGGCCCCCGGAGGCCGGCCACATTGCGCCTCTGCCCACGCTGTAGGCGTGCCCAGCCCAGCACATGGGTTTTGTTCCCTGACTGCCTCACCCAACCTCCTCGGGACACTGCACCACCCCTGCCGCAGTGCCCCCAGCACCTCACAGCCGTGGCAGATGTGCCTTCCCCAAAGGAGGCCTTGGGCGAGACCTCTCTTCAGACCCTGAATTTTCTCCTGTTGTGCCTTAGTGGGTCGGCGCAGAGATAGCCAGTCCTGCGTCGATCTACCTGATGAAGACTCTGGATCTTAAATTAGAAATTTTGGGACAGTGCGCAAGTTGCTCCCTGAGATTCACATGTAGCCCTGGCACATGGCAAGTGGCCATCCTGGCACGGGCAGTCGTGGGGGAGATGACGTGTGGACAGCCAGCACACTGGCCAAGGTCGCTGCCAAAACCTCGGCGCAAAGGCCAGGACCACGCCCGGCTCTCTCTTGTGGCTGAACAGCCTGGAGTCTGATGTTATCAATCATGTTGTGATGCTCAAAGACCCTCTTACGGCAGCACCAGGGACAGGGGACTGAGCTGCAGGGACCCAGCCAGGTGGGGTCAAACTTCGGGCCCACAGAGTCATCCCTGATCAGCGCGCTGGCCTCTGGGTGAGCTAGAAGCGGGGAGCTGAAAGCCCGGGGAAGCATTTTTACGACTGATATCTGTGCTTAGGTGCCGAACTTTGCCACTTAGAGTTTTTAAGAAGAAAGCTAACCTTTCAGGTATTTACCGTATGGTGAAGCCGACGGCCAGACAGGGCAGCAGGGCCGGGCAGAGCTGTGAGGAGTCAAGGCAGGACGGACGCTCACACACTTCGGCCCGTGAAGCTCCACATGCGCTGACCATGTAATCAGGCCTGAGAAGAGCGAGGCCTTTGTTAAGAAGCCCAAACACACATTTCCACTGCAGGGCGGGGAGGGCAGGGGCGGCTCTTGCCTGGGACAAAGCACAGAAGGGCCACAGAGACGGCAACGGGGTTGGCTGACCCAAGGCAGGTTCCAGCACCTGCACTGCCCAGCACCAGCCAGCAGGAGGGAAGAGGGGAGCCGGCAGCAGCTCGGCAGCCACCACAGATGCCAAGGGACCTCAGCACCGTCCAGACGCCGGCCAAGCAGGGGACCGCCCCCTCGGCCAAGTCCTATGTGGGTGCCCCAAAGCACTTCCTCCCCCAGGGCCTCCCACCGGGGTCCAGGTGCGTGGGCATGGAGTCGTCCTAGCCCTGAAGGTGGCCTGTGTCTGGCAGCCAAGCGCAGATGCCCTGCCCAGAGCTCAGACCGTTCTAGATGTTTGGGTTCAGAAACCCCAGGGCAGGGAAAGGGGGACCAGGGTGAGAAACGAAGCCTCTGCATCCCCACCAGTGGAGGTGTCGACAAAGCTAGTCTGGGGAGGGCGCCTCGAGGCGCGAGGGGTAAACGACCAGAAGCTCGGCCCGCAGACGAGCTGGGGGGCGGGGGGGTCCGATTTACTGAGGTCCCGATTTGCTGCTTGCTGAGGGTGCGCCCGCTCACTACCTCGCTGCAGAGGACAGGAAGCGTGCAGGGCGGCCCTGAACTGCACAGAGCACAGGAAGGGGCGGGGGGGGGGCGGACACAGCACCATCCCTCCCAGGGAGGCACGGCGGAGGCAGCCAGAGCCCTGTGCGCCCAGCCCTGCAGCCCCCGGCACCCAAGCTTGTGCGGCTCTGGTGGCCTGCACTCACACTCATGGGGCCAATGGCCTGTGAATACCTGCGGGTCCCAGGCAAGGTGAGGGGGCTGGGGGTGCAGAGAAGAACAGGGCCTTCCCCCGGCCTCCTCACGCCACATGTGCACCCAGGCAGGCGTGTGTCTTCACGTGCATCCATGTGCCACCCATGGGTGTATACAAGATGGTGCATGTATGCGCACATGGTGTGTGAGTGCATGGGTGTGGAACAGTGTGTGCATATGCACACGGGCACAGGCATCTGTGGGCTCGTGTGCGAGTGTGAGCTCATGCGTGCTCGTGATGGCGGCAGGGGCTAGGCTGCCACTTCTACTGCTCCGGCTGTGGGCTCGCCGGGTGAACCCTGGCGGGCTCTTCACCCTCCGAGGACCTCTCTGCAGGGGAGCAGGGCTGGCACCTCCTGGTTCCTTTAACCGTCACACCCTGAAGGTCGGGCACAAGGTGTGCAGGCTTTTAAGAACCTATGAAAATGTGGAAATTGGGAGAAATAACTTCCATTGGCTCCAAAATATGAAAAGAAAACTGCTTTTGAGCTTCTGAGCTGCTCTCTTCTGAGCAACCCCAGGGGTGTCTGTGTTGGGGATTTTCTGGGAAGACATGTTCCCGGACGTGCCTCCTCCCCAGCCCTGGGTTCCCCTGTGCTCCCTGCCCCCAGAGGACCCCACGAGCCAGGAGGTGGGGCCCCAGTGCGGGCAGAGCCAGGGCTGGCCCAGATGTGTGCGGGCCAAGCCTGGGATGGGCTGGGACCCCACCCACCTCCGGGGCCAAGCGCCCAAGCTGAGAGGCCCAGGAGGAGGCCCAGCCCCGGGCAAGCCCCACAGGGAGGTGCTGCAGCCCCAGGAACAGCAGTTGCTGGCCTGCTTTACATGTCACCTTGGGGACCTTTTAGACAACCCTGAACCTCACGTCCGCACTGACTCAGACTCATGAGGAGATGATCTGCCGCTGGGTGTGTGGCTAACTGGCTGGTATGGGTGTCCCTTCCGCCGCCCCCCACCGGGTTAGTGTAACCTCCCGTCAGTGAGTGCCACGTGTCCTCGGGCTCGTGGTGTGGAAACGCTCACCAAACCTCAGCCCCCAAAGGGACTTGAGGCCCCTGGCTCCCTCCCTTAGCCTGCACCAGAGCCGGAGCCTTGCTCTGTGAAGACAGCATTGACAGCTAAAGGCCACGGTCGTGGCCACTGGGCACTGAGGCTCGAGGGCTGCACGGCTCCCCCGTCGGCGGAACCGCAGCAGCTGGTACTGATGCAGCAGGGGCGTTGAGGATGTGTCACTGTCAGCCGGCGGACGCCCTGGGCCTCCAGTGACCGTATAGGACTGTTTAGGGCCTGTGTAACGACATAGGTCTTGTTTGTCACAAGTAAACCAGAGGACGTGCTGTATCCAGGCCCTTGGGGTAATGCCCGCTGCCTCCACTCCAGGGTGAATGCACGTGTGGCCCACCAGGCAGACCAAGCTGAAAACCCCCGAGCTGTGCTCTGTCCCTGGGAACAAGTGTCCCTGGGCTGTGCGAACCAGGGACATGCTTTCCTGGGCACATGGGGCCACCTCTTGCGGTTGAGAGGAAGGTCTGAACCAGCAAAGAAACGGCCTCAAGCAGCCCCAGAGGCAGAAGCGTCAGCTGTGAGCAGCGCGGTCCGAGGGCCCGGCCTGACTGAGCCCCAGAGGCGGATTACGGTCTGTTGAGGCCCCAGGAGCAGAAGAAAATGTTTAAACATGCGATCAGGTTTTGCTGCTGATTGTAAACTTGTATGTAATTAAAATCGCACATATGAAACCGAACTTGGTGTCATTAGAAAAAAGTGTAAAGTTGGGGTTTTGAGGGGCCCTTCAGAAGTCGGGGCCCAGGGTGCACGCCCAGGGCGCTCCCCGTTAAATGCGCCCCTGCTGAGCCCCGAGGAGGAGCCTGAGGACTGCGGACGCTGCCCCCACTTTCCTGTTGGTGGGATGAGCCTGGTTCATGTGTTTCCTGTGACAGGCACGACGTCATCACATCCGCTCGGAGAACTATTTTTAACTGATTTATGTATTTCTTATATGAGGAAGACATCAACTTCTGTTTTAGTCTGCTTCACAGGAAAGTGTTGCAACCATGCTCAGCTCAGCAACATTCATCGCTGGTCTCGGCTCCAGAGCCCTACAAAAATTAATCAAGCTGAAAACGTGAGGCAGGCCCAGCTGTCACTCACGCTGAAAGGGAGGAAACCCAACAGTCAGCTCCTTCTGCGGCATTCCACATGCCCACTCGCAGAAAGAACACGCTGTGTCTTTACATTCCTGCTGCAGGTTCCTGGCATCGCCGCAGCTACTGCCAGCCCGCGGAGGACCAACCGCGTCAAGCCGCTCCTGCTCTGGTCCTTCCCCCGTGGGGACTGCAGGGCCGCCAGGGGACCGAGGGGCCAGCAGTCGCCTGTAGCCCCGCTCCTTAGGGGGAGGGCCTCTTGAGGACACTGTGGGTGGCCAGCACGCCCCCCTCCTCTCCAGGGAGGGGCCATGGCTCCTGCCCCCTGACCAAGCTCCATCCCCTGGCGGCTAACCTGGTCACGCCCTGGGAAGGGGTGGCCACGGACAACCCCGACTCAGTCCCCACACTCACCAGCCCCGGCTCCCACTTGCTGGGCCTCCACTTCTCCCACGTTTCTTAGCTCCTCCCCGTACACACTGACCCAGGCCAGCGGCTGGGCTCCCCAGCAGTCGTCCTCGAGCGAGTGCCGGGCTAAGTAAGAGTGGCTGTTAAACGACAGGACGCAGCGGGAAGAAGAGGGGCCGCGCACCCAGGAGCCGTGGGCAGGGGCAGGGTCGGCGTTTTGGGAGGCAGCCCTGACGCAGCCCCAATAGACCCAGGCAAGGGTCGGGGCAGAAGGAAGGGGTCGGGCCAGACGCAGACAGGACTCATCGGGAGGACGAGCCTCGCGCACCCAGGGCTCAGCCCCCGGGGCCCTCGGCTGGCCTGGGGGGAAGATCCCTTTTTTCAGCACCGATAGGTGCTACCTGCCCGCTTTTCACAGGTGAAAGGCTGAGACCCTGACATGTGGGTCCAAGCCCCTAGAGCGGCCCCGTTTCTGCCCCAGATCCGACTGCCCCTCAGCAGAGGACAGCCTGACACCCGCTTCCAGTGGGCAGGGAGTCCCTGGGTTTGTCCCGCCTGCCTGGGCATGACCTCCTGTGGCTGTTTCCTCCCCAGAAGCCCAGGAGCCTGGCGCCCCGTTTCTGTCCCGAGGTCCCCAGGGTGAGGTGTCGGTCTCACTCCAGCCGCATTATCTGGAGGCTGCGGGGTTCCTTCTTCCTCCCCGCCACCCCACCCCCAGGAGGACGTGAGGGTCTCAGGGCCTAGGAATTGCTCAGAGGCTGGGAGACACTCCGGGCCTGGCGTGGAGTCAGCGGCCCTCATCTAATCTGCACCAGGAGAAGAGGAAACTGAGTCTCTGGCCGGCTCAGCGGGGCAGGCCCTGGACACGGCCCAGGAAGCCGGGCTCCAGAGCCTGTGCTCCGAGCCCCGACACTATAATCTGTGTCCTCTGGGGCTCGTGCTAGCTAGGATTTGATGTGGAAAAATGGTTCCACTCCGTCTCACCCCATGCCCCAAAATAAACTCAGATAGATTACAGGCAGAGGCATAATTACAAAAGCACTGAAGGAAAGAGGAGAGCGTGTGTGCACGCCCTCAGGCAGACAGGCCAGATGCAAATCCAGAGCCTTAAAGGAAACAGTCAGACAACGCTGGCGACAGAAAGTGTGAATGCCGTTAGAAAGGGAAAATGTTTGTCAACATACTGGAATCGAACACTTGCAAGGCACTAATATCCATGAACTGGAAAGAACCCCACAAATCAGTAAGAATAAAACCGACAACCCCACAGAAGGTGGCAAAGAGAACAGAAAAAACATCGCAGCCCCTTACTGAACCCAACAGGGTGTTCGGCCTCCAAGTTAGTCATAGACCTGAGAAAGTGGAAGTGTCTTCTGACAGGGCCCGGTGCTGGCTGGGACAGCGACTGGGAGGTGACCAGAGCCTCTGCGGGAGGATCACCCCCGGGGCCCAGCCTTTGGAAAGGTGTGTGTGCCAGGAACAGCAGAGCTCTGGAAACGGTCCCTTAGGCACCAAGCCCCGAGCTCTCACTTTTCAGGGGAAACCGCGTCATGGGGATCTCAGGCCCCTAAGGGCCACCCAGAGCCAGGACCCTGAAGTGGAGGCCGGTGGGTGGGCCTGGAGCCTGGGATGCCATCCCCGCCTGCAGACCCGATGTCCTGCGGCCCTGGTTCCCCCGCTGTCTTCTCCCTCCAGACTTCCCGTGGCCACCCGTCGAGCTGCTGCATGTCCCCCATCCCCGGTGTCCTGGACCTCCCGGGAAGGCTGCCCCACCCCCACCCCCACAGCCCTGGCCAGCGCGTCTGCAGTCTCTGCCAGATTCTCTGAAGGACCTGTAGGTGCACCTGAGGCCCAGAGACAATGGCACACTCAGGTCGCACAGCCATGCCCCCCTGGCCATGGGGCCAGTGGACACCTAGGGGCTGGCTCAGGCCACTGGCTCAGCTGTGCTCTGCGGGGGGTCTCTGTCTTTCCACCCTGGTCCCTGGGAGGCGTGCCAGCCCCTCTACCACATGTCCCTCCAGGGCAGGGCTTTGTGTGGGCAGCTTCAGCCCTCCTCTCTGGGACAACTCCGAGTTTCAGGGAGCCACAGCCCCCGCTGTGTGCACCGCGACGGAATGAGTTGTGGCAACTGTGGGTTCCAGAGAGTTCCATCTCTAATTTATACATGCTATCAGCCGGTTATTTGATCCAGATGCATGGGAAACGCGCTGTGCGGTGGAGCGTCCTGACGGGGGTGGCGGCTAGGCAGAGCTCCCAGCTCATGAGCCAGGGAGTGGGGTCTGAAGAGGGACGCACCCCTTCCCCAGGGAAATGGGAATTGTTCCAGGTGCTTTCCCAACCCCGTGCGACACGGGGCCCCAGGGAGGGAGCAAAGTGGGCGGGGGCAGTGGGCCGTGGTGGGGGCCGAAGGTGCAGGGGGACACTCCCATCCTTCCTCCTTTACCGGAGGACCAGGAGGATTGACCAGCCTGAGATGGACCCTCTGCCCACGAGGGCTGGGGAGGCTGAGTGCTCACTGGTGGCTGCGTGTGGGTGGCCCTGGGGGTACCTGGTGGCTGAGCCGCCTCTAGCTCTCAAGCTTCTGTATATGGGGCGACATGATTCTATGAGAACAACCTCCACTCCTGCCCCTCCCTCCAGTTCCAACCTGGACCTCAGGACATTTCTGGAAGCTGCCCCCTCCCATGGCCCAAGCCTGTCGTCTGTCTCCTGGCTGCCACCCGGTCTCCTCCAGGCGGCAGCTACAGGGACGCAGGGGATAGCCGGACAGACAGCGTCCCCTCTGCTGGTTCCCTCCTCGGCTCTTACTCAGAGTCCGGCCACACCCTCTGCGGCCCAGGGACCTGCCAGTCCCCAGCACCACATCCCCTGTGACACAGGGCCTGCGAGGTCCCCCGTCCCACTGCTTTCACGGGGCCTGGCCTTCACTGCACAGCCAAGTTCAAAAAGAGCGCACTGCAGGATCTTTGCTATACTTGTCCCAGAAGCTGACGCTGACCGCCAGGGGGGCACTACCAGGTAGTGGGTCAGGGGCCTCCCCCTGCACTCGCTCACCAGCATGGAAGGGTTTCCCTTTGGGGCCGGATGTCAGGAGGGGCACCAAAGGGATGAGGGCACAGAGGGTACTCGCCTCCCATATGGCCCCCCTGGCCCACCAAGCAGAAGGCACACCCCTCCCTCTGGGTGACTCAGGGTCCTAGTCCCTCTGCCAAGTGGTCAGGGTGGGGGTGCCCCCAGTCAGGGCGCGGGGCCACCTCACTCAGGTGTCTTCAGCTGAGCCCCAAGCCTCAGCACCGCCCAAGGCGGCAGGGTTTGGCCTGGCCTCAAACACAACTCTGGAATTTCAAGAACAAAATACTGTTTAGATTTACATGGACCAGGGCCCATTTCCCGCCCTAAACCAAGATCTAGGGAGACCTCTCATCCCCACAAGGGGTGTGTCTGCAAAGAGTGGCCGCAAACTGCAGTCATGTCCAAAAGACACAGGCCCCGGTTCCCTCCAGGGGCAGAGGCTACAAGGCCTGCGGTTGAGTGAGGGGCACACCCCCGGCCAGGGGGTGAAGGATGGGGTGCAGCAGGGGCTCTGGGGAAACTAGGGAGGGGTCCTGTTGGCAGTAAGGTGGAGTCATGCCCTCTGAGGACCCCAGAGCCAAAGTCCCACCCTGACGCTGTGCGGGCCCTTGGCCACGGTCACCCTCCTTCCTCAGGGCTCCAGGTGGGCGGCCGGGCTCTGGCCAGCCCAGCCCTGCCCTGCCCGCCCGGCCCGGCCAGGCCAGGGCGTGGCCTTTGCTGGCCCACGGTCACGAATTCCATCAAAGAACAACAGCTGACATCCCAGCTGTGCCCAGAGCGGCCCAGCCCCCTCCCGGGAGCCAACAGTGCCCACGGCTTTCCCGGGCTGGGTGGGCCTTGGGACCCGAGCCTGTCACGGGGAAGCCCACCTTCATCAGGGGCCCCACCCCACCAGGCAGGGCTGACAAACTGACAGACAAGGGGGCTGCCGGGTCTGGGCCTGCAGACACCCCTGTGCAGGGGCTGCTGGGTAGCGGGCAGGGCCCCAGGGCCAGGAAAGTGCCCACATCTCCAGGGCGGGCAGGAGGGGGTGGGTTCCGATCCCAGCAAACCTGCTCATTCTCATGGAGAGCCAACAGCTTTTTATTTCAGGATATTCACATGTGTTAGAACAGGAAACAAAGTATGTGAGAAAGCAACCCCCACACAAGCCGGGGCAGCAGGCACTTCCTGTAGCCTCAGCCCCACCCGCCCCCACACAGCCTGGGGGGGGACCCCGGCCCAGCCCAGGCCCCCTCCGACCCGTGTTCCTGGGCTGCTTCTTCTCTGAAGCATTTTATTATGTGCGCACATCCCCCACACACATACATGTGCACATCCGTGCACATACTTACACACATGCACAAGGCTGGGCTGGGCTGGCACAGAGCACGTGCTGAAGGGGCCCGATTCTGCCTGACTGTGACCCGAGAGCACGTGCAGTGCATCGGACCACCGCAGGCTGGGTCCCACAGGGCCGCCCCTCCCAAAACACAGGCCAGGCCTGAGGTCTGCCTAGGGCCTCACTGCAGGGGGCAGAGCTCCTGGGGCCCCACCTGGCATGGGGGCTGTGTTCCAGGAGGCTCCATCCCCCATAAATGTGCTCAGCCCGGGACGCGACTACCATCAAGGCAGCTCGTGAGTGTCTGGAGGTGTCCGTTATCCTGCCCCGTGGGGTTGACATGTGCTCGTCTCGCCTCCCCTTCGGTTTGGGAAGCCGCATCAGGCGTGCCAGGTGCCCCGTTCTGGGCCACAACTTGGCAGGCAGGGCCGTGCCTCTGGCCAAAGCCCCCGGTGACCATGGCGGCCATCCCAGTGAGGGGCCTGACCTCTCCCTAACACCCTAAGGAGCCGGCGTGGCGGGCTGGGTCCTGCAGGTCCCAGAAGGAAGCACTCGGGCCTCCTGCCCAGCTCCCACTGGAACATCCTGTAAGTTCTGCGGCCGCCACAGCTCCCCACGTGACCCACCTGTGGCTCCTGACTGGCCCGTCTGTGGTAGGACTGTCCAGGCTACAAACCGTGGCCCAAAAGCAACCTTGGCTCAGCCACTGCTGGCCTTTGGCAGGTGGCTTTTGTGGGCTCGGCTGGCTGCCCCGGGAGGGGAAACCGATGTTCCCCCAGCCCTGTCATGCCCCCACCGCCCACAGCCCCGGCTCCAGCGATGGCCCCTCCAGGGCCTGTCCCGGCTCCTCTGTTCCCAACCGGAGGCTTCAGCGCCTGGTTCCCCTACAACCCTCTGCAGGACAGCGGTTTAAGGAGAGTGGGAGGGCAGGGCTGTGACCAGAAAGGGGACGTTCCTCAGCCACCAGCTCGCTGCCCGTCCTCCAAGCTCACTACTGAGGGCCCTACAGAGAGACGTGCTTTGTGGATGCCTTGCCAGGGTAGGCTGGAGTCAGGAAGAGGGGAGGGGCATCTCCGCTAGATCAGGAACCCTCCTAAAGTCCACAACATCAAACAAACAAAATGACTTTACTTTTGCTTTCCACTAAGGCAGCCTCTGCACCAGAAAAGCGAAGGTGCCTCCTTCTCAGGTATGAGGCTGACTTTAGACATTTATTATAACCTAATGATGTGATTAAAGCCACATGTTGATGTTTTCATTCATCTGAAGGGCACCCCCCACCCCACTCTCAGGACCCCCAGCCCAGCGGCAAGGCCTCGTTGCTTGGCATGGGTGCAAAATGTTAAGTGAAGGGTCTCCTGGCTTCACTTACTGTAACTTCACTTCCCTGCTGATGAACAGCCCCCTCCAGTGTGTGGGGGTGGGGGAGGCTTCAGGTGGTCGTATCCTCCGTGGCCCAGGTCGCTGATCTCTGCAATGTCCACATGCAAGAAACAGGCACCCAAGGTGAGGCTCTTTGACAGGGAGACCCTAATTCTGTTGGCAGGGAGTGGGGCCAGCGAAGAGGGGACAGAGCCCTGAGCAGCTAGCAGGAAGCTGTCCAGGGGGCAGCAACATGGGGTGCAGTGCAGCCCAGACAGGGGCTCAAGCAGATAAGGCGTGAAGCGGATAGAGGGGTGGGTGGGGCTCGGAGCCAGGCAGATGCAGTCCATTCAAGGACCGAACGGTGTGTGTTTACACCTCATGTGGTGGACGGATGAGTGGATAGAGGGTGGGTGGATGGGTGGGGAGATGATAGATAGATAGGTAGAGGTATAGAAATTGTGGGTGGATAGACAAATGGACAGACAGAAGGACAGATGGGTAGCGATAGCCGTGTGCGTGCGGTGCGTTAGGACTCTACTGGCTCAAAGAAGGCAACGTCCATACTGATTGAAAGCATGGGCTTGGAAACCCAACCGACCGGAGTTCAAGTGTCAGGCCTTCCCCTCGCTCCCTATGTGGCCACGGACCTTCATCTAGCTTCCTTCCTTGCAAAGTGAGCCGCCTGTGGGGCGTATATGTGTCTCCCTGCGATGCTGCGATCACATGAGACGAGAGTCTCCGTGAGTGCGAAACGACCCACATGCTGTATAGTGAGGGGCTACGGCCACTACCTGGTGTCTCATCCTCATCTGACTGTTGCCCAGCAACTGTTCTTGGGCTTAAGACCCGTCCATGAGAACTGGGCACAGGCCTCTGCCCAGAACGTGGCCTTCCAGCAGGAAAACAGACAACAACACGGCCAAAAAGCCATCACGGACACAGGCGGGGAGGCTGGGCCAGGTCACACTGGGGTCCATGGGAGCCTGTGGTCGCCGTGAGAAGAGAATTGACCAGGAAGGGCATCCTGGTACCCACCTCAGGAGGGAGGGCCGGGCCGGGGGCCCAGGAACCAGACATTCCTCAGGGCCAGGCAGGGGTGTCCCCCCAAGTGGCTGAGACTCATGTTTCCAACATCCCAGGGAAATGGGACTCCAACTAGGCCTTAGCTTGATTAAAAAAAGAACGAATAAAGCGGAAATATGTGGCAGATATGGCCGCTGGGGATGTGGATGGAGACTCCCAGGTGGAGCGAACACTTGCTCTGAGCAGAGAAGAGAGACACCTGCACAATGGGCCTTGGAACGGGACAGAGTAGAGCCACCGGGGAGCCCCCAGAATTCACGTCCTCCTGGGCTCTGGTCACTGGTCTCTGAGGAGCTGAACCACACGCCCTGACGGCAGGCAGGCAGTGACCTCGGTCAGGGCCGGCGTGGTGCCCCCAAGGCGCAGGGTGAAATGTCCGTGGCCAAGACCAAAAAACAGCACAATGGCGACTTTCGTGGGCTGGGGCCACAGCCGTCCCAGCCTATGGTCCACAGGCACCAACAGACGTTTCAAATTGGGGCAGAGTCTCTAGGGTGAGGCGTTCCTCAAAGCGGGGCCTCTGGAGCAGGCCCAGGGAGCTCGTGCCCTGCCCGCGGCTGCTCTGGGCACACCCGTCCCAGCAGGAAGGTCGGAGCTGCCCTCAGCGCCACGGCAGCGCTGCAGACAGGCCTCAGCCTCCCTAGCGGCCGGCAGGCTCTGGTGTTTGTCCCCCTTAAAACCAGCCAGTGGGGTGGAACAGCACTTCTGCAGCCAAGCCGCGCGTGTGGTGTGGTCCAGCGGGGGCTGCTGGGGGTGCATGCCCCGCCCTCGACCTGCTCAACACATTCGGTGAGCGAAAAAGGGCTCACTGCTTCCTATCTGCCTGAGGAGGCCGAGGCGAGGGCTGGCTCGTCCCCTCGGTCCCCCGCCCAGCACACTGCCTGCCAAGGGTACGGCCCCAGGACTACCCCCAGCCCGGCTTCACCAACGGCTCCCTTGGCTAGGCCGCTGGGAAGACTCTGAAGCCTCCCTCACTTCCTCTTTGTCCCTCCTGGCTCCCCTATGCCACTGAAAATGCTGCCGCTAAGCTCTGCTTGCTTGAGCCAGGGGTCCGTCCTCAGCCCCCACCGTGGAGAGCCAGCAGCCCCCCACCCAGAGCATTACGCCCCCCAACAGGAAACACCTTCTTCCCCTGGCGGCTCCCGGGACACTCCTTCTCCTGGCCCTCATCCTGTGTCACTGACGGCTGTCCCTCCACGTCACCATCTCTTTACTGGTTCTCTGCGTCTCCATGACCGGCTGTTACTTTTCTGTTGCTGTGGTAACAAAGTCTCCCGATTTTATTATCTCATGGCCTGGAGGTCAGAAGTCCCCACCAAAGAGTCAACAAATTTGCCGTCCTCCAGAGACTCTGGGGAGCGCTCACGTCCAATCAGTGACATCATCCCCAACATCACCCCCTCCCGTCCATCAACCTCCGTAACTGATGGCACAGCCCCCTCTCATGAAGCATGGCTGCAGTGCATCTACCTGGACAATCCAGGGTAACCTCCCCATTTGAAAGTCCTTAATTTACTCACATCTGCAAAATGCCCTTTGCCATATAAGGTGACACATCTATAGATTTAGGGGATTCAGATGTGGACACCTTGGAGAGTCATTAGTCCGTTGACTGCATGCTGACCTCTGGCCTCCAAAGATGCAAAATCCCAGATGTCAAACCCCACCCAATATCTCCTGAAGTCTCAAACATTACAGAATCAAGTAAAAAACATAATCTCATCTAAATCTAATCAATTCACAAGGTACTAACTTCCAGTCAAGATGGCAGCTTAGGTAAACACGGCTCACCTCCTCACACAACCACATCAAAATTACAACTAAATTATTGAACAACCATCACTCAGAACCGGCAGAAACCAAGTTGAATGGAAGTCTGACAACTACGGAATTAAAGAAGCCACATCCATCCTGACTGGTAGGAGGGGCAGAGACACAGAACGGGCTGGTCCCACATACACATGTGGTGGATAAAAATCCAGGAGGAGCATCTCGAGAGCAAAGAGCCCCAGCCCCACAGCAGGCCCCCAGCTCATGGTACCGGTGCCAGGAAGATAAGGCCCCATAACTTCTGACTGCTAAAACCAGCAGGAATTGAGCCAGTGCAAGAAACTTCTGGAGTTCCAAGCAGTTCCTCTTAAAGAACCTACACACAAACTTACTTAGATTCACTCTCTCTGAGCTCCAGCACCAGGATAGCAGCTTAAAAGGCACCAGTGGCACACGGGGAGGAACTGAAGGGTCTGGCATCAAGGCGAGAGCTGAGGGACACCTTTCTCCCAGACAGAAAGGCGGGCGGAGAGTCGGAGCCACATCTGAGACTCCATCCACCTGGCGAACACTGCCCCGCCCTGCAGATCACCTGAGGCTGCGTCCCACCAAACTTACAGCTGGTAACAGTGGCTTCACAACTTCCTAAGTCCTTTCAAATGAGCAAGAACCAACCTCAGGGAGACCCTAGCACTCCCCTTCCCAATGCTTGCTAAGTGGCACCAGGCCGAGCACTAGCAGCAGCCAGCCTAGATCCTCAGCTTGGCTTCACCTGGGAATCACCAAGCCCAGTACCAGCAGCAGCTGTCTCAGGCTGCATTATAGCTCAGGTAGGACAGCCCTGGGCAAAAAACAGGTCAGGGCTGATCTCGGTCCGTACCACCCAGGAAACCCCAGGGCCTGTGCACCCAGTGGACAGCTACAGGCCACGTCGGAGCACCACCACCCGACCCCTGCACAGCTGATTCTCCACAGAGGGTGGAGGTTTGGAGGTCAGTGGTCAAAGCCAATCCTTGCAGCTGACTGACCTATGTAAATCCTTCCCATTGACCTGCCAACATCAACCAAGCCTCAACTATAAGAGGAGGGTGTACTCAGCCCACACTAAAGGACATACCTCAAGCACCCAGCCTGGGTGATGGGGAGGCCGTGCCACTGGACCCTACAGGACACCTACTACATTAGGCCACACTACCAAGACAGGGAGTCAAAGCAGCTCTACCTAATACATAGAAACAAGCACAGGGCTGACAAAAAGAGGAGACAGGGAAACATGGCCCAAATGAATGAACAGATCAAACTCCAGAAAAAGAGCTAGAAGAAATGGAGAGAAGCAATCTATCAGATGCAGAGCTCAAAACACTGGTCATAAGGATGCTCAAGGAATTTGGTGAGGACATCAGCAGCATAAAAAAGACCCAGTCAGAAATGAAGGATACACTAACTGAAATAAAGAATAATTTATAGGGAAGCAACAGAAGAGTGAATGAAGCCGAGAATCAAGTCAATGATTTGGAACATAAGGAAGCAAAAAACAACCAATCAGAACAACAAGAAGAAAAAAGAATCCAAAAAAAACAAGGATAGTGTAAGTAGCCTCTGGACAACTTCAACGGTCCAAAATTCATATCATAGCAGTGCCAGAAGGAGAAGAGAAAGGACAAGAAATTGAAAATCTATTTGAAAAAATAGTGAAAGAAAACTTCCCTTATTTGGTGAAGGAAATAGACACGCAAGTCCAAGAAGTACAGAGAGTCCCTAACAAGATGGAGGCAAAGAGACCCACTCCAAAGCATATCATAATTAAAATACCAAAGGCTAAAGATAAAGAGAGAATCTTAAAAGCAGCAAGAGAAAAGCAGATAGTTACCTACAGGGGCGTTCCCACAAGACTAACAGCTGATTTCTTAAACGAAACCTTACAGGCCAGAAGGGGCTGGAAAGAAGAATTCAGAGCATGAAAAGCAGGGACCTGCAGTGAAGATTGCTCCACTCAGCAAGGCCGTCATTTAGAGTCGAAGGGCAGATAAAGAGCTTTCCAGGCAAGAAAAAAGACTAGAGGAGTTCATCATCACCAAACCATTGTTAATATGAAATGTTAAAGGGATTTATTTAAGAAAAAGATCAAAACTATGGACAATAAAATGGCAATAAATACATACCTGTCAACAAGAGAGTCTAAAAAACAAACTAAGCAAACAAGAAAAACAGAGACCGAATCATGGATATGGACAGTGTTTGGGTGGTTGCCAGATGGGAGGGTGTGGGGGAGAAGGGGTGAAAAGTGAGGGGATTACGAAGTACAAGTAGGTAGTTCGAGAAGAGCCGTGGGGATGCAAAGTGCAGCACAGGAGATGCAGAAGCTGAAGAACTCAGACGCGCGACCCACGGACATGAACACAGGCCGGGGGTGCCTGAGGGAGCAGGGGTGCCGGGTGGAGGCAGGTAAAAGCGGAAAGATTGGGACAGCTGTAATAGCATAATCAATAAAATATATATTTAAAAAATCTAATCAATTTAAAAGTCCCAAATCTTGTCACCTAAATAATTTAAATCAGTGTGGATGGGGCCCTGGGTATAACCCATCCTGGGGCACAATGTGAACATGGGAACCTCAAAAAGCAAGTCATTGCTCCCAAAATATGATGTTGGGACAGGAACATCTTGACAATTGTAGACGTCCCGTTCAAAAAGGGAGAAGGTGAAGGGAAAAAAAGAGTCGCTCATCCGAAGCAATTTCAAAACGCAGCTGGGCAAACAGGGTGAGATTTGAAGGCCCGAGCAGACGCCTGGGGGTGGGGAGGGCGGCGGGAGGCGGGACAGCCCTGCCCTGCGCTGCTCTCGGGCTCGAGGCTGCCAGCCTGGGATCTCCCGTCCTTCCTTTTCAATCAGCTTGTTTCCTGCCTGCAGAATCTGGGGACGTCCAAAGGTCTACTTTGGTCTTTTGTTGCCTCCTCTCTGTCCCTTTCAGTTTAAGCTGAAATCACCTTCTCAAGGACTTTGTGGGTCTCCTGTGTGCGTCCCCGGGGTTTCTTCCGTTTGACCGGAAGCACCGCTCCGAACCTTTCCCAGACAACCCTGTTTTACTGTTGCTTCTTCGGAGACGGTGGAGAGGAACCTTCGAGTCTCACACCTCATGTCTCCCAGGAGCCCTCTGTGTGCTGGGATGCTCTTGACCTTCCAGTCCATTCAAGGAACCAGTGAAGGTTGTCCAGCCACATGCTTGGCTCTCTTTTCAGAGCACACATGATGTGTGCAGACATACACACACAGTGCACACGCTCACAGTGATGTGCGCAAACCTCATGGCACCTGCACACAGGACACTGCAGGGCGCAGCTTCCACACGATAGTGCACATGCATGCACGCAGTCCTGCAGATGCTCTAACACAATACGCACACGCAGCGCCTGTACCTTAGATGTCCTGTGCACATGTTACATGTGTGTACGTGTTACGTGTGTGTGTGTAACATGTCCAGCGGCAGCTGTAACAAATTTCCACAAACTGGGGGCCTAAAACAACAGAATGCCTTCTCTGGCAGTTCTGGGGCCAGAAGCCCAAGACCGAGGTCTCGGCAGGGCCACGCTCCCTCTGATGGCTCTCGGGGGCTTCTACTTCTCCCCGCTGCGAGGGCTCCGGCATCCCTGGCTTGTAGCTGCAGCCCTCCATCTCAGCCCCCATCTCCACGTGGCTTCTCCTCTGCGTCTGCGCCTTCTCTCGCCTCAAATCCGCCCCTGTCTTCCTCTTACCAGGGCACTTGTCATTGGATTCAGGGCCCACCAGGCAATCCAGGGTGATCTCATCTCGACACCTTTCATGACATCGGCAAGGACCCACTTTCCAAATAAGGTTTCATTCGCGGGTTCTGAGAATGAGGACACGGATGCGTTTGGGGGACAGGGTCAGCCCACTGCAGACGGCATGTTAAATGTCCGACTGGACGTGAGGGCGGGAAGGTAGACTCGGGAATCATCCCAGCTGCTGTGGGGCTGTTTCCAGAGCCTCCCACCGCTGCAGCAGGGACACCTCATCCTCTGCCATCGCTGAGATCCCCACACCCCATCTGACTGGGGGTGGGGGATGCTCCCCTGTGTTCGGGGTTCAGCCCACTCCCTGGGACTGGGGGGCACAGGCCACGGCCTCCACCAGCTTCTTTGCTGCCCACACCCGGTTTCTCCCTTCAGATGTGAGTTGACTGGGGACAGCGCTGGACCTGGTGTCCCTCCACCCATCCACATGGAGCGAGGACAGAGCCTTGAGAAGTGTGTCTGTCGTTGTCTCTCACAAGGCAGGCAATTCACAGACACTCAGCCCTGGTGCACAAGGAGGGGCGCCCTCCACACGTGTCATGGCGGAGTGAGGTGCAGTTGGGGGCTGCAGGGAATGCAGGTCTTCCTGAGGACACAGAGGTGGCGGCACCGCGCTGGCCTTGCCCTGAGCTCAGCCCCTCCCACCTCAGCCCACAGGCTCTGGGAAACCGAGGAGCAGAGGGACGGAGGCCGCCTGGAGGGAGGAGGCCGCCGGGAGGCCGCGTCTCTGGAAGAGTCTGTCTCCTGTTCACGTTGCCCAAACCCTTTATCCGGTCCTGTGGCCAATGACACGGCTGGTTCCCAGCTCTTCCGCCCCTCCCTGCCCCGCTGTCACGGCTTGGCCTTGTGGCCTGCTGTGACAGTGGGGTGTGGGCTAAAGGGACACTGGGGCAGCTCAGAGGAGCGGTTTCAGGTGCATGATGCAGGACGGGGCCTCATACCCCACCCCCCACTTCTGTGATGAACACCACAAACTCTTGAGTGAGAAGCACGCATTTCCCCTGAACCACTGGGATTGGTGGGGCCATTAGCTATGCAGTATTGTCACAAGAGCTGACGCACAGAGAATTCAGCGCCAAAAGTGGTGTGTTGCCATCACAAACCCTACGGTACGTGCCCCCGGCTGAGAGGCTGGGGGTGAAGAAACTGTTGTAGAGAGTTGGGAAACAGGTTTAAAAACAGTCACTAAAACGGATTCCTGCAATAACCTAGAAAACAGGAAACATACCTACTGCCCCGTCTGGCTTTGGGCAAAGAGCTTTCCAAGCAAAACATCACTAGAGGGGAGTAGCGGTTGCTCCTGCATTTGATAAAGCACCTCAAGAAAAAAGATAAGCTCAGAGAAGAATGAACAAACTTGAGAGGGAAAGAGAGAGCCCAGGAATCCTAGCACTTATAAGACTTAAAACAGACTGTCCAACCAATCATTATTAGTAAAACGGAGGGGGCTTGGGAGTCCGTCCCCACCAGGCGCTGCCCCTGAAGGGCCGCTGGCAGCGCCGGGGCGCTGGAGGTCAGGAGACGCTCCCTGCAGATGCTCCCCGGGCGGGTGCCCTGGGCCATCTCGGGAGTCCTGCCACCGTGCGTTGTCTGTGTTTTCAGAAGCTGGAGCTGCCGTTAGCAGCCGCCATGTCTGTCATCCTGTTATGAAGGAAACACGCAGAGGGAAAGGGAATGTGAGTTCACGCAAAGACAATAAACAGCCGTGTGCCAGCAGGAAGCCTGCCACGCGGGAGCTGAAAGCCACAGACACCGGCCTCTGCCCTCGGCTCACCCCTCACCCTGCGCCCTCAGCCAGCAGGGTTTTCATTAGGTGCCCGCCTCAGTCAGGGTGCAGGTGGGGCCGGGGCCCCCGCCTCGCTCTCGCAAGGAGACTGCCCCTGCCTCGGCCCCAGGGCGTGTGCACCGCCTGACCTGCCCACGACCAGGGCTCACCTGGGGAGGGAGGCACTGTTGGAAGCTGCGGTCCTGTCTTTCGGCTGAGGAAGGCTACGTGGCCAGCCAAAGACAGTCTAGAATCTGGAGCCAGATCCGGTTCAACTCCTGCCTGTCGCTTCCCAGCTGTGTGGCCATGAGCAAGTCACCCAACCCCTCTGGGTGTCCGTGTCCCTGTACGTCAATCAGAGCTTCCGCCTCGGCCAGGACCCGAATGCTGGGGGCATGGCGAGAGGAAGACAGCCTGTACCCTCTGGCGAGGGCCCGAACAACAGCGGCTCTCGTGCGGCCACACTGGTGGCCATGGTGCTGGCAGAGGCGGGCGCCCCTCAGTCAGTGTCCTGGGAAGTCCAAACACACAGCCTTGGCGTGTTCACAGCAATGCACTGTGCTAGAAAAAGAGCGGACAACTCAGTAACAAGCAAGGCCCAGGCTGGACACGAAGACAAGGCGCGGGCCCGGGGGCGGGGGGCCGGGATGACAGGCGGGGGAGGGGAGAGGTCGAGGTGAGCGGCATCGTCTGTGGGAAGAAACGCAAGCGTCTTCCGAGCACCTCGCTGTGGTCACCGGACAGCCGGCATCTCTCTGTCCTTGGAAAACAAAGTTGTAAATCAGTTCGGATTTAGCAATGCAAATTTTATTATCGTTCATATTTTGCGCAGCGCGTCGGTGCCTCTGCTTCTCACAGCCACGGCAACAGAACCTTCCGTCCAAATTTTCACAAACTCAAGTAGAAGCAGGTAGGGTTCACACTGATTGGATTTTCCTTTTCCCAGATTCCCTTCTCCAAATGGTGGGTAAACACCACACCCGCACTGGCCCTGGACCTCCCTTCGGGCTCACACCCACTGAGAGGCACTGGGGTGCTGCACACACCCTGCTTCCTCACCCAGAATGAATGTTCTCGGCACAGACCAGCTGCTGAGGCACCGGCATGTCCTGGGGGCACCCTGTGGGGGGGTCTCTGCACATCGGGATGCCTGGAAACTCAGTCTGGAAAGTTAGTTCATCCAGGAGGGAGCGGCCACCCAGGCCGGGGAGTTTGGAGCCCAGGCGGGTACGCGTCTGCTCTGTGAAGTGGGTCGTACCTGGGCCTCGGGGGGCAGACAGTCAGCGTCTTGGCCAAGGAGTCTGGGAAAAGCCCCCAGCCCTTGGTGTGACATGGGGGTAGTGAGGACATGTGACCTGGTGGAGACCCCACAGCCGTCGAGACAAGATCGGGGCTCCCCACGCCTCGGGGCGTGCCCTGGCCCCAGAGTGCTCTCCCAACACGTATGTCTCTCACTGGAGGCCCCACGAAACCTGCAAGCTGCAGCCCCGGCCAGGAGGCTCGTCACCCTGTACACCAAAAGGTCAAGTGTCCGATGCCCCATCGGGGCACATACCTGGGTTGCAGGTTTCATCCCCCGTCAGGGCACGTTCAATAGGCAACCGATTGATGTTTCTCTCTCACATCGATGTTTTTCTGTTCCTTCCTCTCTCTCTAAAAGTTAATTTAAAAATATATTCTCAAGGGAGGATTTAAAAACAAATAAAAACAACCCCTCAAACTCGAGATGGCACAAAACCGAACCCATCCCTGTCCCCTTCATCCCGCCCCTCTGTGCCAGAGGCTCAGGGCAGCCCCCGGGCTCTCCTCACCCCGATGGACCAGCCCCGGTCAGTCTGGCGCCCTCACCTCTCAAATGGGCTCCGTCTCTCCCCATCCCGGGAGCCCCAGGCCGAGCTCGGGCAACGCGGCCTCTCACGGGGGCCTCGCTGCCACTCTGTACCACGGTACGGTGGGTACGCCAGTCCTGCCGCCGCCTCGGGGCAAGGCCAGGTCAGCCAACTTGCCTCCCAGCGTCCCCCTTAACCTCCTCGCCCAACTTCCTCTCTAAAGAGCGACTCCGCCCTGGCCTGTGTGGCCATCTAAGGTCCTGACCCCCACGGCGCAGCCCCTCGGCCTTCAGCCCCCGGGACGGACCCTCCCTCCCTCCTTTCCCGCAGAGTCCAAGCGCGCCCCGCGATGGCTCCACATCAAGGGGGCCGGCTGGCCCCTCGTCCTCTGGAGCACTCCCTCCCCGCCCCCACCGCTTTCTGGCCCAAAGCCGCCTGCTGCTACAAGAACAGTGTTGACGACGGTCCGTAGGTAAAACAGGGCCAGCCCTCGTGAGCACATGCTCTGACGCACAGCAGCAGACGGGCCCCGTGTGCTCAACACACTTCCCGTTTTCCCTGGAGTGCTGGGAGCCCCGTCCGACGCCGACCTGCACCCGGGTCTCCTGACCCCCCACTTAGAGGGTCCACCTCGGTCCTCGTCGTCCAGCTGTTTCGGGGCGGTGGGCGGTAACCCTGTCCCTGCCGCTCGCCCTGGGCAGCAACAGTGGTTCCTGGGCCCCGTGACCTTGGCGTCACGGAAATCTCTGTTCCCCGGCACAGCCACAGTCCCCGCCAGGCGGGTGTCGGCGGCAGACCTGAAACCCCTGAGCAACCACTGTGCCTGAGGGTCGCCTGCTGGTCGGCTGGCCCTTTGCACGTTGCCTGTTTACGCTGTTTGCCCATTTCACAGTGGGATTCCTGCCTTTTTCTTGTAGACAGGAAGGAATTTCCTGTACTTTCCAGACGTCAGCCCCCAGCTGGTTTCGCAAGCTGTAAAAGCTGCGGCCGGGTCCGTCTCGGTCAGTTAGCTTTGAGGCAACGTGTCCACAGTCGCCCCGTTTGTCCCCCTGAGTAAACACCGGAGGCGCCGCCCACCTTGCAGGCGAAGGGCTGAGGTTCAGAGAGGCCGGGCACCTGCCCCCACGCCCCGGTCTCCGGAGGGAGACGGGGTTCAGACACAGGCTGCCGACGGGTCCTGCCGCTGCCCTTCTCTGCAGGGCTCGACTACAGGCGAGTCTCACAAACCAACGTCCCTGGGCCGCACCGGCCGCTCGGTGTGAGGCGTCTACAGATGTCAGTGTTGGCTGAATTCAAGTTTTAGCATTATAATGGGGACTTTTGTTTTCATTAAAAAGCCCAGAAGTTTAAAAATCAGTGAAGCTGCTTTAAAATGCTCTGCCCGCTGCCGTGTGACTGCTGGACCGTGTGTTTCATTTTTCATTCTGACATCTGCCCGCCAGGCTAAGGTTGCCCTGGGGCTGCGCGCGAGCCTGCTCCCCTCACCGCCCCGGAAGCTGGGCGGGTCCTAGGGCCAAGGCTCCCTTTCCTAGCAGCAGCCGGGTGTGCCTAGCCAGCCCCCGGCCATCCCGACAAGTCTCTGGGGCAAGGGCTCCACCTGCAACCCACTGGGAGCATCATCTTTGCTCTGAAATGTCGCTCCCCTCTGTCCCCTCACCCACAGCCCGACCACCAAACGGGCCCCTGTTCCCGCACCCAGGGAGGAAGCCCACCGGGCAGCGGCCTGCAGCGTGTGCGTGGGGCGGTGGGCAGTGGGGCATGGCTTTCGCAGGAGGAAAGGAACTTTCTGGACAAGCTCAAGTGCCTGGGGCCCCTGAGCCAGATGGAACGGAGGCTGTGAGTGAGGACAGGGGCCCGTCTGGGTCTCAAAGCCAAAACCAGCCTCCGTGTCCTGTTTTCTCCAAACGTTGGCTCTGGAAAGCAGGGTCACCTCCCGGAAAGCAAATGTTTTCCACCACGTTGACAAAATGAAATAATGAGTCTGGCACTGGGGCCGGCACAACTCCCAGCCCCAAGGACGGACGGAGGGACGAGGCTGGAGGGCCCGCCTGGATGGCGGAGCCAGGCCAGCACCGGGCACCAGGCACAGCTCGCGTGGGCTCTTTGGCAGCCTGTTATTGTTAAAATTGTTTTTAATATTAAAAAAAAATTCCTTCCAAGAAGGAAGAGAAGAGATGTACCAGGAGAAAGCTGGGAAAACTCAACCCTGTTTATCCTCATCCATTTAGAGAAAAGTGATAGGAGGAAACGGAGAGAGACCCTGGCAGTCGCACGGCTGTGCGCACTGCTTTTGGGGGAAGCCCCACCCCGGAGCACCGCGTGTGGGGTTGGCGGTGGGGCACTCCGCAGCCTCCGCGGCGCCCAGCCCGGGCCGGCACCCTCCCGCCATCCCCACCAGTGAGGCTGCAGCTCTCGCGGTCAGCCCCTGGCCCAGAAGCCGCAGAGAGAAGGCCGAGGCCGGAGAAGCTGCGCAGACCCTCCTGTCTGGAAGCACCAGGAAACGCGGCTGCAGCCAAGGCCCACAGGCGGTGCGATGTGAGCCGGGGCCTGGAGTCTCACGGAATCCCACCAAGCTCCGCACCGTGGCCAGGCGGAGCCAGGGAACCCAAGGTCTGCACCCCGAATCAGCCTGGATCTGTGAGCGGGCTTGCCGGGCCTGGGTCACAGGCTAGTGGGTTGATTCCCCACCTGTCCAGTGGGTTCTACACTGTCTCTAACAGCCCCACCCGCAGCGGTCAAGGCAGGACCGGCTCCTGCACCAGACCCTGACAGACACGGAAGGAGAAGGGCTTTCGGCTTTCGGGGTCTCACGGGCCGAGCAGGCCCACACAGCTGCTGGATGGCAGCCTGAGCGCCTGTCAGATGCCAGCCCGTGAACGGGCCCTGCCGGGTCCGTGTGTCGGACCCAGACCCGGTGTCAGCCCCGGACAGCGTCCCTCTGAACTCCCACACCCGGAGCACGGAGAGAAAGCCTGGGGAGGAGGCTCGGAAAAGTGGGCCTGGGGACCGGCCCCCCGCTTCACCCAGGCTCCCTGGGACCTCGGGCAGGTCTGTCTCCCCGAAGCCGAACTCAGAGCCGCTCTGGGCTGAAGGTGATGGTGCTGGAAAGTCACTCTGTGAAGCTACCCAACGTGGTTTTCTGCAGAAAAGATGCCCCTTCTTCACCCCCGAGGAGACCCCGCACCGGGCGGGCGTGCTCACCAGCCTTGCACAGGCCCAAACTGCTTGGGAAACTTGTCCCAACGCCTCCCTCCCATCTGTGACTCGGACCAAACCCAGATTTCTTTGGCCGAAACCCTCCTCACCTCCACCAGCCACCATGACAACCCACGCGCCTCCAAGAAATGAAACCCACGTGTCTCTGAATCATTTATCCTCAGTCAGCCAGAAAGAGCTCAGCATGGGTCTGGTCCCCAGAGATTCCTCCGAGGGCCCCGCCAGCCCCATCGAGCCTGTTCTCTCGGCAGCAGGAAGTTCCTGTTGGCTGAGAGATGTTTGGCCAGCTTCTAGAAAGGTTCCTGCTGGAGCCGAGGTGACGAGGGTCTTTGACAGCCATGGGACCTGAGTGTCCAGAACCCATGGCTCAGAGGAAAACGCCCCCCACCAGCCATCAAGACCCACCCGCCCTGTGCTGCCCTGTGGTCAAGTGTGAAGTGAACCTAATGTCGCTCCAAACATGTGCTGAGCAGCTGGGACTCTTGGAAGGTCGTAGCCCTGACCCCCTGACCCTGAGCACCCGGCACCATGGCCCGGCAGGCACAGGAAATTCTGGGCAAACCGGAACCTCCACCGCACTCGGGTCGTGGCAAGTGGCTGAAAAACCCCAAGACCCAAAGGGTAGGAGCTGGTTAGGGCTGGGGGGCAGGACCCGCCAGCTCAGCCCTGGGGAGGACAGGCTGAAGCCCAGCCCAGCCAGAGCTCTGAGCACGGGGGCCGCCCCCACAGGAGGGCCTACCTGCGGTGGCTTGAGGTCTTCCCCAGGGAGCGCTCAGGCACAGCCTCAGCCTCTCGGACCGCCTTCTCGGCAGACCACTTCCTCTTTGACAAAGTCTGTTGTGTCTTTATTTCACTCAGAGTCTGCACACCGTGTCCTGCTTTTAGAATTATGCAAATTGTTATTATAAATAAATTCCATGCATTGAAAAAGTGACCAAGTGGAAAATAGGCCAAGCTACCCCTGTGCCCAGCCCCACAGAGCTGAGCCGTTTATGCCCACTGCTCTTTCTAGGAGCCCGTCCCCTCAGTGCCTGCGGCGGGCAGGCGTGTGTGCAGCCTTTCGGCAGGGTCCTGCGGCACCGTCCCCTGGGCCTGTGCCTGGAGCCCCGGGCCCTGCTCTCGACCCCCGACCCAGTGACCCATAGAAGCCCCAGTTTCCTTGTCTGTTCCCCCAGCATGGTGCCTGACACAAGGTCTGCCCTCCATGGTGCCCCAGCCCTGGGGACTTGAGGTGCCCTACTTCCTGGGGCTCAGACTCAGAGCTCCAGAGGGAACAACCTGTGTTTCTACTACAAGCACCCCGTACGTGTCCTGAAGGTCTGGGTTGTGCTGGGCCACCCCACACCAGCCTTTGTCCTCAAGAGTGGGGCCACCGAAAGGGGTTACACTGGCCGAGAGGACTGCAGGCCACAGAGGATGGAAAGCAAGGTGTCTGGGGGTTCTTGGAGGCCCCAGAGACCAGCCAGGCCCCCACCCTCCAGAGCGATTCAGAAAAACCCAGGCCTGTGAGCTTGCCACGCTAGTTAGAAGGAATGGGAAGGTTCCAACCGCTGCCCGGTGAAGCTGACCAGGCCAGCCTGGGCCCACTCAGATCTGTCCACGGCCCTCGGGCAGCGGTGTCTGGCGAGCCTGAGGGAGGGGTGCTGGGCCCGCTGTCATCACGTCGCTTTCTGCCTGGGGTTGCCTCACCAAGGTTCTGTTGCTACATGTTGTCTGGTCCTGAGGGCGGATGCCTGGTTCAGAAAACGCCTGTGCGACACCCAGGAGCCACGAGCAGATTCCTCTCTGGACATGAGCACAGGTGAGGTCAAGAGGGGTCGGGGAAGTCCATCCTAAGCACAGAGGATGGAGAGGCCAAGCCTTCCTGTCACTGTGCCGTTAACAGGGATGTCACCAATGAGCCACCGACACTGCAAAACCAGCCCCCAGCTCCTCTGTGGATAAATGCTGCCCAACTGTGGGCCCCAGCCCTGGCCCCGCAAAATTCGACAGCTTCAACAGAAGGGTTTCCATTCAGAACTGTCCCCTCTCGCCACAGCAAGTTTCACAGTTAGAGACTCACTCCTTTCACATGGACGTCACTAATATTTTCCTGTGAAATGTGTACGTCTGGATGTGGAAGGCACCAGTGCGTGATCAAGTACCAGCCCCTCTGTGGGCTCCATTGGCTGACAAGGTGCCACAGAGGGGGGGCCCAGTGTAGAGAGGAAAGGAGCAGATGGAAGGAACCCAGTGGTCAGCACAGCTGGGGCAGGACAGTGAGAGCGGCAGGCACCTTGGGGGTCCATAAGGAGACCTGCTCCAGGCAGAACTGAGAGCGCCCCGTGCACCCCAGGCCTCAGCCTTCACCAGGAGGCATCTGCACAACCCGAGGCTGCCAGGACTCCCCAGGGACCCTCGCTCGGCGGACAGGAGGTCACAGCCCACGTGGCGCGGCCGCAGAGGCATCCGGCCACAGCTGTGTCTTTCAGCGCTGTCTCCCCAAGCACATCTGCGGAGCCAACAGGGAGGCTTTCCAATGGCCGGAGGAGGGCCGGCCGCTCGCAGAGTGTTGAGGGTTTCAAGGCGGCCAAAGTAAACCCACGTGTGCGGTTACATAACCCGCTCAGCCAGCCTGAAGTGCGCCTCCCGCTACCGGCCTGGGGGGCAGGGCACGGGCCCGCTGCTCTGGATCCTCTGGGGTGGGCAGGTCCGGTGCTTCTCCAGGTTTGGTGCGAGGACACCTAGGCGGCCCCTCCCAGCGCCCTCCGCGGCTCTCACCCAGCAGGGAGAGGCCCACCCCGCTCTGAGGGCTGGGAGGGGCTCCCGCTCTGAGGGCTTGGCCTCTCCCGCCTCAGCACCCGCTGGACTCTTCTCTCGTCTTTTTTTTTTTTTTTTGTTCTCTTGGAAAGTATTTCCTGAGGCTCCAGCCCAGCAGACTCAGGACTCAGGGCAGAGGGAGTGGGGCAGGCGCCTGTCTCCTGGCCCTTCCCACCACATGCATGACGGAGCCCCGCAGCGTCCCGCCCAGGAGCCGGTGGTTTGGGGCCCATGCACCCTCCTCAGTGGGGGCCTCACCGTCTCAAGCCCCGGGCACCCCCAGCCTGGCCTGCCCCCAACTCCGGACGCTCCATCTCAGGGGAGGAAGACTCCAGCCCTCGGCACAGCCTCGAGGACCTGCGGGCGAGGGAGGCCAGCATTTCCCAGAGGCCCCTGTTGGCCCCGCATGGGGCCCCCGGGCAGGCGAGGAGACCACGAAGTGCCTTTCCTGCCTCTGACGCAGAGAACCCCACATGCGCTCCCACAGGGATCAGCAGGCCTGATGGCCGCTGCCCATCCCGAATTCCGCAGCTGAAGGGACAGAGGCAGGGACACCGAGTGGCCCAGTGGAGAGACCAGAGACCGTGCAGCACTGGCGGGGGGTGGGAGGGGAATGCCCAGAATGGGCCCCAGCCATCCGTCCCCTCCCAGTCCAGCCCGCTTCTGACCCTCCCTTCTGATGGTGGCAAAACATGTCCTCCCTCAGGTCCTGCCAGCACTTACAAAGAAACTGATGTCATTCCGTTCAATGCCAAAGCGCAAACACTCACTTAATACACGTTAAACCCTTAGCATGTGACAAAACCGAACTAGACAGTGACTCCCTGAGGGTGGTGGGCACCGAGCCTGGGCCCCTGGTGGAGGGACCCGAACTGGGGCACCTGCTCCCAGTGGGGCTCCCTGTCAGGGTGCAGTGCAGGACCAGGGACCCGCACAGTCGTCAACGGAAACTCTCAGTGACTTCCCAGAGCCCTAGGAGCCCGGAGTCATCGAGGCGGAAATTTGAGGGGAGTCGGGAAGGGGGCTGGTGCCAATTTTTCTTCTTTCTCAGGGCACAGAAAGTGTGGGGGTGGGTGAAGAAGGGGCCCACGGGCTCCGCACTGGGGCTTCCGCCTGGAGACAGGTGGACCCTGGAGGGACAAATGAGAGCAGATTAGCTGGGGCCAGACCAGACACCTCCCCAAACCCCACTATCCCCAAAGGACCATGGTGCCATTCCGCCTATTTCCTGTGCCCTTTCCTCAGGCTGTGGAGGAAAATATCCGTGCAGAATTTTATGTCACACATTTCGAGCTGACTTTATCAACTCACAACCTATGTACAGTACAACGTGCGGATCGCAGAGGCAGTTCTGTGAGTTCTGCCAGATGCGGACGCGGCTGGCGACCACCCATCCACAGGCAGGCACTGCCCTGCCCCCGGCTGTTACCCCCTCCCCCACCCAGCACCTCTGACAGGTGTCCCTTCGAGACCATCGCAGCCTAAAGTTTGCATGTTGCATAACAATATTCCGTCCTCCACCCTCCGGACAGTTGCTCCCCAAGTGTCCACGAAGAGCCAGGCCCCACGCCAGGCTGGGGCCCAGGGCGACACACCCAGACGCCACGTGCCCGCCCCCTTGGAGCTTAAGCCACAGAAGAGGCGCTAAGGAGCTGCGGCTGCTGTTGGCCACCTGGGGGTCCTTTCTGCTGGTCGCACATGATGCTGTGAGTAGGTCGGCTGGCGACAAACCCTGCGCACTTCCGCCTTCTGGGGAGGGCTCGTCAAGAGCCCGGAGCCCTTCCTCACGGACCCTGGTTGCTCTCGCCCCGGAAGGCGGTGCTGTGCCCACCAGCGCAGGAGAGGGCAGGCAAGGCCCTCTTGTCGTGCACTGTGGTCATTTGATTACTGACGAGACAACTTTTTTCGTATACTTATTGGTCGTTCGGATTTTCACAGCTCTGAGCTACCTGTTCACGGCCTTTGCCCTTACCTATTGGGAAAACAGTGGCTCCGGGGGCAGGTACGCAGGAAGGAGGGTCTCTCGGGGCTGCCCCCGCCACAGCAGAGCAAGACCACCGAGGCCTGGCTGACCGGTCACCTGCCGCAGCCAGCCCAGGCGGGCCGGGGCTTCCCGTGTCCCTCCCAGGTCTCCGACTGCCTCCCCAGCTTAATGCCGAGGTAACAGGCCACCGGGCTGGTGTCCCAGGGACCACCCACAGAGAAGAACATTTTCCCTAAAGTGCGGACCTTGAGCCCAAAGCAGACACATGCAAATTTGCTGTCAGATGACGGTGCAATATTGAGAACCTCACTGATCCTTTCTCTCCCACACGTAAGCTGCTCACCACCCTGTGGAAACTGCTGGGTGATGGATTGTCAGCAGCTGGAGGGATCAGGCTTTCACCGTGTGCAGAGCTGCTGATCGATCGCAGAGTCTGCGTGTTTAACAAACAACGAATTGGTACGAGGACGGAAAGAAGGAGCAGCCCCGATCCGCCTGGAGCTGGTGGAGGCCACCGGACAGCTGTGGGCACTGCCCTCGGTCCATCCTGAAACCACGTGGAGCTGGGCCTCCCCTCCCCGACAGAGGTCAGACATAGATGGTGGAGGGTCCTGCCCTCCCTGGGCCCCCCTTCCCTGAGCATCAGGACAACATCGCTGTGGAGGCAAGCTGGGCCCCGCACACAGTGGTGCCTAATAAATGTCAGTACACCAGACGGGGTCGGAGGGCACTGGGGCCAGAAGGGGAAGCTGGAACCTGGGCGGCGCCACCCTCAGGACTCCCCCCGACCCCTTCTGGGTCCTCCTCCGTCCAGGGCGACAGAAGGACCCACGGAAGAGGGAGAGGCCACAGGGAAGGTGACCGGGAGCTACGGGTCTCGGGCACCAGGGTGGTGACGAGGAGTGGTCACCCAGAAGGGGGGTGGCGAGGTCACCCACGTCATACCTGCGGGACTGACTGAGCACTCGGGAGCGAGGGCCTCTGCCAGGCAAGAGTGGGGAGGCGCGGGGCAGGGGGCTCGGGACAAGGAGGGAGGGAGGGTGACGGACCGGGAGGACATGCTGAGGGGAGAGATGTCCTTCTGGTTCTGTTGTGGCCCTTCCACTTAAATTGCGACCCCACCCCCATTGCTCCCAGTTCCCCTCGTCTCGGTCCCATAAAACCCTCTGCCACCAGGTCTACAGCCCACCTGTTCCCACACACGCAGCTCCGTTGGAAGGCAGATTTCTGGTTGATGAGAGGTCCTAGCACCTGGGGACTTCCTGCCGCCTAGTAAACTCTTTAGTGAGTGCGGAACAGGGGGCCTCCTGGGGGGCAGAGGGATCGGGCGGGTGCTGTCGGCCCCGTCCGCCTGCGGCTGGGACCCCGGAGCACCCAGAGTGCTATGGGAGCCTGGAAGGGCCGAGCGGAAGGGCAGACCAGTGAGCGGTGCCAGGGGGCTGGTTACGCTTATAAAAAAGGGACATTGGATCCCTATCCTAAACCACACGCAAAAAGATTGCTTCCAGATGCGTGAGCACTTGTGTGTGAAAATAAAACTTTGAAAGTAAAAGCTGCAGGAGAGACTCTGAAGCGCCCGCTCTGGGAGGCTTCGCTGGGACATGAAAGGGGAAATCGCGAGGGGAAGGGCTGGCAAGTCCCACTGCGCCCTGGTAAGGACGTCTTAAAAAGCAAAGGTTGAGTGAAAAAGCAAGTCGTGACCTCGCCCACAAAGGGCTCGTGCAGAGAGCGCACGGGGCTGCGTGTGGGGACCACAGGACGGCCTCCAAAAGTGGTCGGAGCACTGCCGAGGGTGCTTGGTGGCCAGTTTCGTTACAAACCAGGGAAACGAGAAACCGGCCCCCGTGAGAGGCCAGCTCACACTCACCAGGAGCACAGCCAGAGGCGGGGGGTGGGGGGCGCGGCGGGGTGGCCCACAGCCCTGGTCATGCCGCCGCGCTGCCTCCCTCAACGCTTCACGTATGATGGAATATTCTGTCTTTGCATATCCGACAACACTGTACATAAAGAGAAAATTCCATCCTCCCGATTAGAGAAACATGAGTTGCAAAAGAGGGGTCAGATCCTCCGTCTCTAAATTTCGGGGACTGTACATTGCTTAGCTTTTCCTTAAGGCTGAGGGTCGTATCTCATTTGCACTTTTATTCTCAGTGCTAAATAAACAGAGGCAGTAAACGGAAAGAAGAGGAAGCTCCCAATGGCCGCGTCCACCGGCCCTCTAGGCTTGGGACGGTCGCGGGGACAGGGACCGGGCTTACGAGGCTGGGACGGAGCGTGGCCGCGGACAAGCAGGATGCCGACAAGCTGTGGGCTGACACTCTTTTTAAAAGGCTTCCCAATATAGACGGTCTTTTACTAGAAAGGTTTCTTATTAGTTACACTTATCTATTTAAATGAAGAGCTTATAGTTATAGGAATACTTTCTCTATCTGACGAAAAGCACGGTTATTCGAATCTCCCAGGGCCTCCAGGGCTGGACTCAGGCCTGAGCTCAGACAGAGCCCACGAGTTAACAGCAGGTCTGGGCTAAGACAGGGCCCCCCTGCCCCACCAAAGTTCACCCAGAGGGTGGGACATGCCCCAGAGTGGGGCTGGGCCTGTGGGGACTGGAGGCAGGGATCCCACCCTCCCGTGGCATCTGGGGGGGCAGAGTTGAGCACCTGGGCCCCTGCAGCTACGGCAGCCCTTGGAGGCCGGGGGTCAGCCGTGGGAACGCTGTTTTCCTTCAAGGGCTGGGAGGGTTAGGCAGGGAGACGGCTGAGCCAGGGGGACAGGCCAGGACAGTGAGGAGCCTGGATTCCTCTTTGTAGGCAGGGGAGGGGACATACTCCGCCCCAGCTGTGGCACCACCATTCCCAGTAGACGGACAGGACCCAGGGCTTCAGCCAGTGACTCCTGGGAGCTCAGGCCCCTTCTGCTCCCTAAATTCTGGATTCCTGGCAACAAAGGAGCACTGCGGCCCCACTCCTGCCCCAGGGCTGAGACACCTCCTGTACCTCCTCTCCAGCTTTGGGGAGCAAAGCCAGACACAGCCAGCAACGTGTGCCATCCACAGGTACAGAAGTGGGGGACCTGTCACAGCTGGTGTGGGGAGTCACCCGAGGGAAGAGGTGGGGATAAGGTCCTGCCAGACCCACTGGGAGAACAGTGCTGGGCCAGGACTGAGGGACACACGGGGGCCCCTGGGCAGGGACCTGACGGGTACCCGCATTCCAGCTTTGCCCCCCACGGGCCCAGCAGGCAGTGGCCCCCACAGCCGCACACCTGCCAAGATCAGACACCAAGAGAAGGAGGCTGGACAAGCGGGGTCATCACTCGTGCCATGGGGAGGGCCAGGGGTCAGTTAGGCAGCATGTGCCCCCACCAGTGCCCACTGAGCTCCCACAAACCAGGCCTGCCATGGGTGAAGGGCCGTGACCTCGGGGCCCTTCGCTCCCCCCTCCCACACAGGGGCTGAGGCCACCCTGCAGACGTCCCTCAGGCACCAGGGCCAGCTGCTCTCACACATACTTTTGAAATGAGGTATTTAGTAAGAAAACATGTGCCCAGCAGGACACGGCCGAACCAAGGGCGTGAGGAGGGGCAAACGAAGGAGCCCCAGCTCAACGAGAAGTGGCGAGGAAAGGGGAACAGAGAAAGAGGGGGCGGCGCAGCCCGGGGGTTGCCGTCGGCCCACGGGCGGCGCTTTTGGGAAAGCGATGGTGACGATGAGCACAGGGTTGGACGGGGGCCAGCAGGGCCCCAGCAAAGCGTGTCTCGTAAATACAGCGACATGTTTGAAACGTTAAAAATCTCTTATTTTAGGTCTCAGTTGGGAAAAGGTGTTTTTAAAAAATTTTTTATCCTCACCAAGGACATTTTTTTCACTGCTTTTAGAGAGGAAGGGAGGGAGAGAGAGAAACATCTATGTCAGAACTTGCAACCGAGGTATGAACCCTGACTGGGAATCGAACCCACAACACTCTGGAGGGTTCGCTCCAACCAACTGAGCCATAGCCACCAGGGCTGAGAAAAGGTTTTTTTTTGATAGTGTCTCCAATGTGAAGGTCTTGGGGGGACATGAGGACAGAGCTCACTCCCCCAGGTCCTGTTGAGTGATGGGGAGGGGTCCCCGGGGTGCAGCCCCTGGCTCTGGGCCTTGTGTGCCGGCTTCCTAAGCCCTGCCTCTCAGTGCATGGTTCGTGAAAGGAAGCGGAGCTGCGCAAGTCGGGGCTTTCCTTTCCAGGTGCTGGGCGTCTCCCCATTCGGCCACCGGCTGTAGCCATGTGCTACAGCCTCCTCCCTCCCCACCTGCAGCTCCAGGAGCACATGGTTCGCTTCCCAGGTCGGAGCCAAGCCTGATGGAGAAGGAGAGTTTCCCCGCTCTGAATCCCCCACCCCCATCTCGACGCTGCGCCCCCACCAGCTCCTCCCTGCGGCATGCAGGTGGGTCTCCCCTTCAGTGACCTGCAGGGAGTCTCCGCGCCCTAAAACTACCGTGCGAATGATTAGATCAGACTCGGGTGAGTGGAGGAAGACCCAGCACCACAGCCCGGCTCCTTCCGCCTGGACCAGCTCCTGGCCCCGAGCCTCCGTCGGTCCCCCAGCCACATCCCCCAGCCTGTTGGCTCCGTCTCACTCAAACCGCTGCCCGGTGCCCCCTCCCCCGAGGTCCCTTTACCCAGCACGGGCAAGGGAAACACTGAAGACAAGGACAGAGTGTGTCCCCAATCCCAGACCGGGAGAGGGACAGGGGAACCAGCCGGGCACACAGGGTTCTGAGACGCCTGCACCCCATGTCTGTGCCCAAGAGCAGGGGCACAGGGAGCCGACGCGCCAGGCGTCCACAGTGAAAGCTGCAGACAGGCCTCCCAGCCCCCTGGGTCTGCCCTGCCCTCCCCGCTCCAGGACCCAGATGCCCGGCCCGGCATGGGGGCGTGCAGCTCCATCGTCTCCAAGGTCAAGGCCAGTCTGTCCACTCGGCTGCAGGAAGTCCCCAGTGTGTCCCCGTCAAAGGCTGCTGGTGGCTGTGTCCACAGTGGGGTGGGTATTTGAACTTCTCTGCTCCCAAGTTCCCAACAACGGAAGGAATGTTGGAGGTCTGGGGTCAGAATGTAAACAAGGCATCTCAGCGCAGCGACCTCTCCGTGAACTGCAGGGCATCCCTGCCGCCTGGGACGAAGTCCGCTTGGGTCTCTGGTCTCCTGGTTACACAACCTCTCACCTCTCACAAATGCAGAGCTCCAGCCTCGAGCCCACAGCTGTCAAGTTCCAGAAAAATGGCCTCATTATTTTTCTCATACCTTTTCGCATCTTGGCCGCTTGAGTGAGCAGCCAGACGGGGACCGTCTTCACTCTGCCACCTTGGCAGCGAGTTCCTTCCCCGCTCGCCGGGCCAGCGTCTGTCCCAGGGAGAGCTAGCTGGGCAGCCTTGGCCCTGGAGGCAGGAAGAGGCAGTGGGGAGAGGGCTGCCCGGGGGAGCCCGAGGGAAAGGACGGCCAGGTCGGGGCGGAGGGAAGAAGCCAGGGGAAGAAAGTGGGGATTATCTGAGATCGGAAGGTCCTGGCCTAAGAAACAGAAACTCTGATAGAAAAATACACACGCCGCGCACGCGGAGGCCACACACTGAGAATGGGTCGGGGGCGGCAGGGCCTGCCCGTGTTCGAGCTTCCACCTTGTCAGCTTGATTATCTAGTTGCAGGAAGGAGTGACGCCCAAAGGAGACAATGTGTGGGGTTGGGGAGCCTGCCCGGAAGCGGAGGTGGGATAGGGCCCCCGTCGCCTCCCTAGAGGACCCGTGGCGCCACCCCGCTCATCTCCTCGCCCCCGGACGTGGAGGCCTCTGGAGCAGCAGCGTCCATGTGCCCTAACTGGGGGCCGGGGGCTGGCGGTGCCCACCCACGTCCCAGGGCCACGCGTGGTCACCCGAGGCCCCTCGCCTGTTCACCCCCCTCCTCCTGCAGGCGAGAACTCCGGGCTCCTTCCCGGTCCCACCGGGCAGGTCCCAACTCCAGCCCCTGCTGCGGGCCCGCCCCTCCCCCAGGGTCTGGCACCTTCCTGGGCCTCTCCGGGTGCCTGGGGCTTATTTCAAGCCCAGCACTCTGCCGGGCAGCAGCGATGGTTGCTCTAAGTGGGCGAGGCCACCACAGGTGGCCAGCAGCCTGGGGACCCTCAGTTAGAAGGGAGTGAGGTCGTCACATCACGTCAGAGACGGGAGAAGGTGATTCCAGAATTAGCCTCCTGTGACCACCCTGCGTGAGGCACTTAGGGGTCAGCACCTTTTCTATTTCAGAGGAACCTCTCCCACTCGCCTGGGGCCCGAGGGGTAAGTCACCAGCGGAGCGTAACTCCCCCGACCCTCCAGTTTCCCTTTAACTCCCTGACACTTCAACCGCACGCATAACAGAAGGGGAAGTGAGAGTGGGGGGCAGGCGCAGGGTGGGGCTTCCGGCCTGTGATCCCAGGCGCTGGGCAGTCCCTCCCCGCCCCCACCCAGGACAAAGGCCCACTCTGTCGTGGTCGAAACCCAACCAGCGCAGATGGAGACTTCCGGGTCCTAAACTTGATGTCTGTTCCTTTGAAGGAAGCTGTTATCACTTGCTACGCCGCATAGCATGGCATTTTGAATATGATGGACACGTAACTCCCCGATAAGATAAAGAATAAGACAAACCTCAGGTGTCTTATCAAGTAAAGCAAGTGCCAACGGAGCTCGTCCTGAGGTCTCAGGTCCCTGCTGCCTTGGGTTGGGGGTACACTCGGTGCCCTGTGACACCAGGTGTGACACGCCGTCCTGAGAAACAACGGGGCCACCCTACAGCTGTGTTTGTTAGGCATGCGTTCCATGGAAGTGGTCGTGTTTCTGGAGAGAGTCTGTCTCGTGCTGCACCTGCGGGAGTGTGGTTCCGTCCAGGTCTGCAGCCCACACCCGGCCTTCACCCGCCCTGGGGGACCCAGGCCCTCCTCAATCCGCGGACACTCCACAGCCCTGGCAGAACACCTTGGGCTGCCTGCAGACAGCAGGGGGTGAGCTGCCTGGGCTGCCGCTCAAGGACAGGGTGCTGGGGCCACCAGGGGGCAGAGTGCAGGCTTGCTCCGCCCTGTCTGCGCCTGGGGCTCCATCACAGCAGACCAGACGGAAGGTGAAGGTGCAGACACCTCACACCTCGCGGCCCCCTCCTAGCGTGAGGCCCGCGTCCTCAGGATTCGAAGTAACGCCCCAATCTCTGGGTCACTGACACAGCGAGGGGTTCGTTGACCACGAGCTGAGAAGGTGGAGGAAATAAGGCACTTTGGAGAAGACAACCAGCTTCACCTGGACGGCGCTGGTGAGCAGGGGTGCGGGAGAGGGGGCGAGGCTAGGGAGCGCCGCGTGGAGAGATTCCGCGCCAGAGTCCGCACTCTGTGACCAGTGCACCTTTGAAAGGCAGCGGCATGTAAGGTAGCCTCGCCGAGACGTGAGGCCCGTTCCTGAGGGAACGCAATGCCACAGCGGCCTGATCTGGACATCAAATGAAGTTACCCACGTTTGCAGGTCGTTCCAAACCAAAACGGATATTGGCGATTTGTGAGCTGTTCTCGAACCCACGCGTCCCTCGATTCCCTAGCCCAGCCCTGGGGACCCTGGGAAGCAGCACCACACCCGCCTGCCAGGCGGCCAAAGCCCAGTTGGGCAGAAAAGGGCCAGCAGACGCTTCGCGGTCGCTCAGGGACAGCCGCTCAGGGAGGCAGAGTGGTCAGGAAGGTCTCGGACATGGCGATACCCGAGCAGGTAATAAGTGCTTGCGCAAGAGCAGGGAGGAGGCGAGGGGGCGCCCCATCCGTGCAGAGCCCTGGAGCTGGGCAGGGCAGGGATGGTGAGGAAGAAAGAGGACACAATCCCAACTTCACCCTCAGGTCCGAGAGCGGCCTGTGCAAACTCTAACGGAAACTGGGAACCCTGGAAACTGTTCCTCTCCGACTTGAGGATGGCGGCTGGTGGCGTCGCAAGTGCCCGTGTGAGCCCCAGGTGGGCTGCCTCTGCCTATTTCCTGCTTCTCTTGTCCAGGAGCAGAAGAAGCAGATGAAGGAAGGCAGAGGCGGCGTGCCGGGGACTCGGAAAGGTGCTGACACGGCGCGTCCATGCTCCACCTGCGAGCGGGGAAGTGGCTCGACCTGCACCCTGGGACACACTGATCCAGGCTCACAGAACGGAGTAGAGTCCAAAAACACCCGGGCACACATGGGGTCCTGGCGTGTGGTTGCGGTGTTGCCCCGAAACATAGTGGAAAGACAGACTTTTAATCCGTGACACTCAGACAGCTGGGAACCACCTTCGATGACACGCGCCTCTCCCCAGACACCAGCATAATTCTGGAAGCATCAGAGGGGCACGTGGTACAAAATAACGGCAAAACTTTAGCAGTTGCTAGAGAAAAAAAAACAACACGGGGAAAGACTTTAAAACCTACACAATGCAGAAGCCATAAAAAAAAGGATAAGTATTTTTTCCTTAAAATTTTTTTCATGGCCAGAACAACTACAGCGCAAAGTGAAAGACAAGCGGCACACAGGCTGTTCGCACCACAGACAAAGGGCCGCCCGCCACACACAGAGGGGCCTCACAGCCCGGTGAACATGCAGCTCATGCCAAAGAGAAACACCGATGGCCCTGGACATGCGAGACGTTCAGAGCCGTTCATGACAAAAGAAACCAACGTCGAAGCCACCCTGAAGAGCCGCTTCTCGCGGATCTGACCGGCGAAAGCCCGGAGGCTGACAGCGCGCAGCGGGGCGGGACCGGGAGCCCCCACAGGCTGCTGGGGGCGTCCGACAGGCACGCAGCGTTTAGCGACTCCATTTGAAAAGTAATGTTTAAAGAGTACGTGTGTTCAGTGTCATTTACCTCCTAAGTGCACATCCAGGAGGAAACGGGTCGTATCGGCCACGACAGGCACACGCGATGGAGCCCTGCGCAGGGGCAGAGAAGGCAGAGCTCTTTTTGCACCGGCATGAAAACATCTCCACGAAACACCATTAAACTGAGAAGAAGCGGGCACCCTAGGTGTGGGCTGTGCGTGGCGAGCCCCTTCCAGGGGGAGCAGGGTGGGCGGGGATGCGAGAGGTGCTCTCCGGGGGAGGCCCGGTTTCCACGAGGCCAGGCCCCTACCACCCAGAGCGGGCTCCGTGGGGCCGGGCTCTGCCGGGGGCTTCAGGCGGCTCAGCGGTCATCTGAAATGCTAGCAACCCCATGCCACTGCCCAAGCTCCTTTGCAGTGACCCATGGGCCGGAGCCCGGCTCGGGAGGGGGTGGGGAGGGCCAGGGTCAGGGAGCTGGACGTGACCCGCTGAGCGACGCACCCCATACCCAGGCCGTGTGCACGGACCCGAAAAGACCCCAGCCAGCACCACAGGGGCCCGGGGCCACGCCCGCCTGCCGAGACGGTCCCAGCAGGCCAGCTCTCTGGCTTCCGGTCCGGGCCTAGGAACATGGCGGGGAAAAGGCAACTGCACATCGAAGCAGCTGCAGTCTGGAAGCTTGCTGGCAGGCGGGTCCCCGGGCCCGCGATGCGTCACCCCTCAATGCCTTTCCTGCCGCACCCCTGGGTTCTGGCAAGGCCAGGCCCTCGGAGAGCTGAGGTTCTCCCTCGCCCTGGGTGCCTCTGGAGGCGCTCGCTGGAAATCTGCTGAGAGAATAAATTGCAACACAGTGACATAAAGGGGCTGTGTGTGCATATTTTCACCACGTGCTCGGTGCTCGGCAGGCATCAGATGAAAGCAGAAATGTGCTGGTGTCAGCAGGAAACATCTGCTGGGGTGGCCGCCCAGGCCACCAGGAGGGACACGCCCGCACCGCGCCCACAGACAGGGCTGCACTGTCCCCAAGTCTGCAGCAGGTGGAGCGCGGCCCAGGGACGCCGGTGGCCTGCGCAGGTCCCGTCCCTTGGGCCAAGGCTACTGTGGGAAGCGGCGCATCTCTGGGGGTGTGGGGGGGGACATCACACCCTGTGGGCACGTGGGCGGGGTGTCGTTAGCTCTCTGCGATTGGGCCTCTCACTCATTTATTCCCGCAAATCGCTCGGAGGGCCCCTGCTCTGTGCCACAGGCCCTGCTGGAGACTGAGGCAGCTCTGGCCAGCGGCCCTGCTGGGCAGCCAGGCCTGGACGGTGTGGCCGGGAGGAGCTGCTCCTCGCAACAGCCCCCATCCCTGTTTCACAGAGAAGAAACGGAGGGTGAGGTGGTGACGTGGCTGCCGGGCTCCATGAGCGTCCCCTTGGCCCACGACCCTTGCCATAGACGGTCACTGAGAGCTCACGGCCCCCCCAGGAGCTCAGCGCAGAGGCGGAGCGTTGGGGTCAGAGGCCAGGACCAGGCATGACGCCACCTCCCCTGCATCCCTGGCCCAGGTCCAGTTCATCCCAGCTCCTGTCCGGGCACGTCACAGCGAGGGTGGCCGTTCAGGGTTTTTGTGAAATAGGCGGAGGGCCCGCTCTCAGGGGAGGGGTCTGCCTCCTCCAAGCGACCCGCCCTGAGCATCCTGATGGACGCCTGGGCGTCTATTTCTGTGGGAGTAGCCTGTCTCTGATTTTCAAATATTTGTGCTGGGTGGTTTATAAACTTGACCTGCTTCTCAGCTGCACAGCGAGAGTCACTCCTTGAGGGGAGCAAGTTTCCACCAGAAGTCCAGACCTTTGGCTCTGAATGCCATGGGCCAGGTAAGCATCCCCCAACTCTTAAGTCCGATTTAACCTTTTTTGCCCTCCCCCCTTAAAATTCAAAGCAAAACAAGCAGCTGTAACCATCGCCACTGTCACCAGCTCTGAGGAGCGAGGAGGAGGAAGCCTCCAGACAGAGGGCTTCTGCTCACTGAGGCGGCGCTCGGCCCCCTTCCCTGGCCTCGCCCCAGGGTGGTCGCTGGCCCAGGCCCATCCCGACCTGTGACCTCAGGGGGCTAAGGGGACTCAGGAGAGCAATCCGAGCTCCTCGGGGTGCTGTGTCCTTTAAGAGGCCACTTGTAATGTCTCGAGGTTGCCCGGCCTCTTCCCGGCAGGACTGTGGTCGCTGCTGTCACCAGTCCCTCCTTCGAATGCCCACTCAGGAGCCTTGTCCTCAAAACTGCCCCATGGCCTGTCCACCCTCCAGTGGACACACGGGGGCCTGGTCTCTCTCCCTGGTGAAGCCCACATGCTTTCTGGAAAGAGTCACCATGGCCATCCCGAAGGCCCCCCTCAGAGGGAGACCCTCCCCAGCAGCCAGGTCACTCCTGTGGGGAAGGGTGGTCCCACACCCGAGCCCCTTCCAGGGTCACAGAACACCTCTGTGAGGAGTGTCCATCTGACCCACATCTGTTAACTTTATGCAATGGCAAGGCTCTGGCCACCTGCCTGCTGAGCAGGCATGTGTGGGAGTGGACGCCCCTTAACCTTTCAAAGCTCCGTCACGGCCACGACTCATCTCGTTGGACTAACGTACCCGCAGCGCAAGGTCGCCAAGGTCTCCCGATGCCCAGCACCTCTGGGCTGCGCTGCTTCACCTCCTGACTGTGGGGAAGAGCCCAGGCCTGTCCCCCGTCCCTCCCAGCAAGGGGGCCACACCAGGTCGGGGCAGGTCGCCTGCACTGGCCTCACTGCTGTCCTATTCTCAGGCGCAGCCCACCGGGCCCTGCTGGCGGCGTGTTCCCCTTCCTCTCCTGCTCCCGGACGCCAGCCTCTGTCTCTCTTCCTTGTCAGACAGCCTCGGGGGGAAGAACTCACACACCACGGAACCGCGGGTGGGCGCCAGCAGACGGCGTCCGGTGTGTTCGCAGGCTGGGTGACCGCCGCGACCTGCTTTAGAACGACAGGAAGGGACCCTGTGTCATCAACCTTTGCGGCCACTGACGTGCTGTCCCTCTCTGGGGAGGTTCCTTTCCAGGAGGCTCCACATAAACGGCCTCACACCACACGCAGCATTCCGTGACTTCCCTCTCACTGAGGACGACACGTTCGGGGCTCACAGTGTAGGAGCCTGAGGCGGTGCGGCACTCCCTGGGGCTGGGGGGTCACGTTCGGAGGACACGTAACCACTGCCACGCTGTGGCTGTTGTGACTAAGGCCATGGACACCTCCTCCTGCACAGGCCGAGGTTTCAGGTGGCGGGGGTCCCTGTTCCCACCTGGCCCTGGTCCTGCCCACACAAAGCCTCGTCTGCAGCCCCTGCGGGACCAGCCCTCAATCCTGCCAGCGCGACACCTCAGAGTTACCCCCAGGGATGGCTGTGTTGGCAGAGAGAGCGCCCATGGATGCTGTCCTGCCCGCGGCGTGACGCACAGTGGGCTCACACTGGGGGACGGGGGCACAGGGCTCTCAGGAAGGCCAGTTGAGACCCGTGTGGGGACCCCCACCCAGGGGGATGAGTGGGGGCTGCTTTCTGGCCAGCTCCCTCTTGGTCAGCATAGGAAGCCCCTTCCAGGGCCCACCGAGAGCTGGGTCAGCGCTCCCACGGTGTTTGCCCTTCTCACGCTGTTCTCAGGCCTCGCGCCTCCTTTTCTCACGTTTGGTCAACAACACGTGACCCCCATCACAGTTTCCTCCGTGTTTGCCCACTGGGGCTGCCTGTCGGCTGCCAGGGGACCGACAAAGCCGCCAGGACCCATGAGACCACGGCTGCTGGTCCGGCTGGCGCCCACGCTGCACACTCATTCTTCACCCGCCTTCATTTACGTCTGACACGGGGAGCCTGAAGTCTCCGCCCCCGTGCCCTGCAGGCTCAGCTCCACAGCAACCCCAGACGGGTCCCCCAGAGTAATGAAAACCCTGGGGCGGCCTCCTCGGGCGGGGGCCAGCACCGTGGAGACAGCCCGCGTCGCCCGGTGACCGCGGCACCAGCAGAGTCCTGGCGGCAGCCGTGTAAGATTTGTCTCCTCTAGGAATGTCCTGCTTGCCGCAGCACCTCCAGTTCTCCCAGAAGCCCCGCAGCCAGCAAGGCCTCCAGGGCAGGCCCCTCCCAGCCTCGGCCCAGCCCCCAGATGCCCCGCGAGCAGGCCACTGGAGCTGTGTCCAGCCTCTCCCCAGCGTATTGTTGAGCACGGGCAGAGCATGGGAGCCAAGCCAGGGCCTTTTCACCCTTGAACTTCTAGCAAGTTCCAAACAAAGCTCATGATCCTGCAAGCTCTCCTTGCCATTGGGAAGCACAGACTTTCCAAAACCGACGAGATTTTCTCCACCATGTTCACACATTTTATCACTTTTCATGTCACCATGAGAAAACTGGAAACGGTCTCATTACACTTTGACTCTGAAAGCTCAGAAAAACGGTCCTGATCCCCCCTGGGTACTCGGTCAGCTGCTGGGTCCGGCTTTGTGGCTCCAACAGCCAGGGCCTCCAAAGCTGGGACCACAGGCCTGCAAGGGGGTCACGTCCCTTGCCCAACCTCCCAGAGGAAAACTGTCCCTCTGGGGTACAGGGCAGCTGGGAACTGTCATGCCCTGAAATGTCCCTGGGTGGGAGGCTCAGAGCCCGAGGGGAAGGGGCACGTGCTGACATCACACCTAAGTCTGCGGTTCTCTCCAGGGTCCAGTAACAAAGGGGAGGTGTCCAGCCCTCAGAGGTCTTGGGGCTCTGGCCTCAGGGAACTCTGCAGGCAGCTTTTTCCTTTTTAATGTCAAATCCACATATAAAATGAACAATTTGAACCATTTTTAAGGTGCCCCATTCGGTGACATTTAGTCCATTCATAATATTGTACAACCATCACTTCTGTCTTGTTTCAAATTAATGTCCTCACCCCAGAAAGAAAGCCCGCAAGCCCGCACCGTTGCAGGCACTCCCTGTCCCCCACTGCAGCCCGGCCAGCAGCCCACCCTGTGTCTGCCCCCAGAGGTGCCCGCTCTGGGTGCTTCCTCCCGATGGCAACACCCTCTGTGTGGCCTCTACTCTGGCTCGGGCCGGAGCCCTTCCCTTCCCAGGGCCCAGTGGCGGTCCACTGTGCAGAAGCACCACGCCTTGTTCATGGGAGCCACTGCTGTCCCCCGGATGTGGGCACAGCCCCCTGGCTCAGCCCTGGCCAGTGGCCAATCCCAAGAGGAGCGTCTGGAGGGACCCGTGGGTGCCGCAGCCCACGGGTCTGACCACTGGCACCTGGGCTTGGGCGTTTAACCACTTCCCAGTGTGGCGGCAGTCCCTCTGTGAAGGCACCTGACCACCTCGAGGAACGAGAGCTGGGGTCGGCTCTCCTGGCCGACGTCTTGGGAATCAGAGCGCACGGAAGGAGAATGGCCGGACTCCATCCTGTCTCAGCTCTTGATCTGCCGATGAATAAACTGGCAGAAACTGCACATTCAGTTCATCTGTGCAGGAAGAAAATCAGAGTGAAGTCTCCCCACAATAAGCCCCGGCTGGCGTGGCTCAGTGGATTGAGCTCCAGCCTGCAAAGCAAAGGGTTGCTGGTTCAATTCCCAGTCAGGGCACAGGCCTGGATTGCAGGCCAGGTCCCCAGTAGGGAGCGTGCAAGAGGCAACCACACACTGATGTTTCTCTCCTTCTCTTTCTCCTTCCCTTCCCCTCTCTCTAAAAATAAATAAATAAAATCTTTTAAAAAAAAAATCTTCCTACAATAAGCACAGAAACACTAGCACCTTCGAGGGACAACGAGGCCCTTCTAGGCGGGCCCGTAGGCAGGTCCATGGTTTCCGAGGGTGACTGTGTTTCACGAGCTCCCAGGGAGAATGGGGGCCGGGGGAGCCGTTGGCCTCCAGCGACCACGAACACACAGAGGGTCTCACCCCTTCCCAGCGCCGGGCCAGGCGGCCTTGCCGGGAGCCCCCAGAGGCTCCGGGTCTTGTGAGGTGAACGCGTGGCCTGCATCAGCCCCTCTGGAGAGACACGGGCTCCTCCGGACAGAGAATGAATGTGTGTCTGTTCAGCCTCGCCCAGCCTCTCCCTCCGCGCCAACCTCGGACCCGGCGGGCAGCCTTGGCGGGGGCCGTGCTGCCCACATGGGGGGGCTGCATCAGGAGCTGCCCTGATCCACATGAATAAGCTTTTCATGGTCCCCCCACGCTGGGCTCAGCCAGAATGTCACATGGTAATTAGCAGCAGACCCGCTCTGTCCCTAGCGATATTATCATCAGACTTCTTGAGTTTCAAAGTGAGCAGCCGACGAGAAACAGTGGGCAGGCTGGCCTCCAAGACGGGCCTGGGGGGCTGGACTAGCCTCGGGTCCAGGGTGCCCAGGGCTGACCGGGGTGGCTGGAGGGGAGGAGGGGGAGGGGAGCCCCTGTGCGGAGCAGGCTGGGCCGAGGATCTGCATGGACGTCAATGGCCAGTGATTGCCATAGAGGGGCTGTAGCCTGGGCCCTCACCCCCTCAGCCCCGTGTCCTTCCCACAGGCCAGGAGAGGGCTTTGCCTCTTCGACACTGCTGTGGGGCCGGGTATAAGCCACCTTGCTGCCCGCGTCACCTCCGGGGAACCCCTGTGCCAAGCGGCTACGCTGGGGTGGGGACCATGTCCCTGTCCACACCCTGGCCAAGCCGTCTAGACATTTGTGCAAAGGAAGGAATGAGAACAGCAAGGTGTCCCCTGGGCCTTGTTTACAGTTGCAGGAGAGACGCGCCCCCCACCACCACCACTGCACACGCGGCCATGAGCTTCACCCCTGGGCGCAGAGCTCTGCCTGCACAACCTGAACTTTAGAAATCACCCAGAAAACAGTAGATATGACAGGCCCTGATTCTGAAAGCCCAAAACATGCCCGCGCGGGTGTGTGTCAGGGGAGAAAGGACCTACGCGGAGGGTTAGACAGAGCCTCCGGATGGGGAACCACGAGCACTTTCCCTTTTACTTTTGTAAGTAGAGCAATAGTCATTTTGTGATTTCAAAAAACAAGCCCCTCAGAACCTGTTCTCAAAGTGGGTCAAGGAGGGGTCCCACACCCCTTGACTCTGGGTGGCCGTGCCACATGTCCTGGAGACACAGTACTGTGACTGCAGCAGATAGACATGCCTGCTCATGCCTGCACATGCACACACATGTCTCCTCACGCGTGCTCACACGCAGATGCCCAAACATGCAGACACCCATAATGCTGGAGCCAGGCGTCGCGCAGGGGTGGGGAGAGGGTCCCCCTGAGGGCCACACAGGCTCCTCCAGGTGCCACTGGCTCTGGCAGCTCTCAGTGACATTGTGTCCCGGGGTCTCCCACCCCCAGTCCCACCATGCGCCATCCCCGGGTCTCTCCCTGAAGCCCCTGCTGCCAGCCTTCTGTCCGGCTCAGCAGCACCGGTCACCTCTCCTGTGGGTTAGACTCCGGGGGCTTTCGCTTCTGCCTGGCCGCCGCCATTCCTTCAAAGTTCTGCCAGGTCGCACTCTTCCAATGAGAAAAGACGCCGGACCAGCGACAAAGGAGTCTGTGGACAAGCCAAGAGCTCCCTGTCCCAGGAGTCGGGTCAGGAATCCTGCCCCTTCTCGTGCCCAGGGTGTCTGCGCGGCTCGGCGCCTTTCCATCAGGCTCTCAGGCTGCTGAGGACACACTCAGGAGGAGGGGGAACCCCGGGACCCCCCACTCTGCTCTGTGGGTCTCGGGCCCGAAGTGCCCACGGATGGAGCCCGCTTTGCTCACTCGTTTGTTGTGGGAAAAGGGAAAGCCGGACTCGCGCTGGGGAGGCTGGACAAGCCTGGGACAGCTTGGGCGAGAAGCGCGCTCCCGCTTCCAAACCCTGAGCCCGTGGACCGTTTGGGAGAGTATAAGCGTTTGCTGTTTTGCGGTAGGAGGCTAGGCATGAGCTGAGTGGAAACCGTGAGCCAGGTGCAGAGGCTCAGCGGGTGGGGAGCCCCTGGGCACCGGGCAAAATGGCAGCCCTTGCAGGACCGCCCCTTAAGAGCTGACCCTGAGATGACGAGACCTCCCTTCCCCACCCTCTTTCTCCCCAGGGCTCACTTGCATGCTCTCCCTCTCCCCCCTTCCCAGAGCACCACCTGCCCCTGTCTGCCCCCTTCCATCCCTCAAGGCACGCGTCTCTCTCCCCCTTTCTCCAAAGCTCCGGGGGCCCTCCTACTACCTCTGTAACTTTCTGAATAAACTTCCCCTTACGGTGTGAGTTCCGTGGCTCTGAATGCTTTCCAGCCAAACTCAAGTACCGAGGTTGCCAAACCGAGGTCCAGACAACTGCACGCTAGCGCCTGGCGCCATTCTTCCACCGCTGACATTTTGTTTCGGACGAGAGAAGGTACAGTGTTTGCACACCTGTTCACGGCAGCATTACTCACAATCACCAAAACATGGAAACAGCCCGAGCGCCCCCAGACAGGCAAACGGCAAACGAGCGCGGCCCCTCTACGCAGTGGGCGGGGCTCAGCCCTGAAAAGGGAGGAAATTCCGAGGAGACATGAGGACATCATGCTGAGTGAAAGAAGCCGGACACAAAAGGTCAAAATATCACATGAGGTCCTAGAATAGACAAAATTATAGACACAGACAGTAGAAGGTGGTTGCCAGGGGCTGGGGGAGGCAGTTCGTGTTTAGTGGGGACAGAGGTTCAGCTGGGGACAGCGAGAAGGCTCTGGAGCACTTGGTGGTGACGACTGCACAACAGCATGAACGCGCACAATGCGCCTGAGCCGTGCACCCGAGCACGGTTCAGACAGGAATTTTAGGTTACGTGTACTTTGCCACCGTACGAGAGCTGTAATACATACGTGCCCCCGGCTGTGTGCGTATACACGTACCGCATGAACACGAGCTCGGAAACCCGGCGTAAGCAGTTCTGACAGAGATTCGCCGCATGGCCAGCAAGTCAGCCCAGCGGTGAGCTCATGCCGCTCTCTGTGCCTGAGGCGGGGCTGCGACTCCAAGCTTTCTAAAAGGGGCGGGCGGCCCTCGCACAGCAGAGGAGGGGTATGGAACTCACATTTACCGCTCCCCCCGCCCCCAGCCGGGGCCGCTCTGCTGGCCTCTTGCTGCTCCACACAATGAGGTCATTCAGCCCCTCTGCCCACAGCCGGCACACCAGGCGCTGGGTCCGCCCCCACAAACCGCCCGCCTCAGCGCCGCCTCCTCTGGCTACAGGCCCCCCCAGTCACGCTCACTCCACACCCAGAGTCCTCTCCCTCAGCCACCCGCACCTAGACCCCTGGAGGGTGGTGGTAGGCACCCACCGGCGCCTCCCATCTCCTGCAGGGAGAGACACTTGCCCAGCTGTGACCCTTTGCTCTCGCCTCAGGTCTCAGTAAAATAAACAGAACCGGTGGCAACCACGGGGCTAGTTTATCACACGTATTCCCCAAATGCGTAACTGTCCTTCTACGAGGCACATTTCTGGTGGGTCGCCTCGGTGCCAGGACCCCAGACGCTCTGCCTGCATTCCTGGGCCCTGACTCCACCGCGCGGGGCCTGCTGGGCTCGGCCAGATGTGTGCAGAGCTGCCCGCGGAGCCTGGCCCCCTGGGGGTGGGGCCAGGGGCCAGGGGCTGTCCTAGCGCAACACCCGTCGGGGGTCCCAGAGCACGGCCTCGACGCCCCACCTGCGGCAGGGCCCAGTCCCGTGAGGGCCATTGTCCCTGTGGCCATGCGTGGCCGCCCTCTTTCCTGTCCTGAGAGGAGAGACCCCATGAGCTCTGAGGCCAAGGGCAGCCAGCGGGACTGGGGACAACCCTTTCTCCCGGCCTAGAGTGAGTGCCCACCCAGGGGCTGTGTAAGGCAAGGCCAGCGGGTGAAAACCCACTCCTCCGTCGCTCCGGCCTGGAGATCAGGGACGTCTGGGCTGAGAGGCTGTCAGGACCAGCGTGGGGGGTGATGACTTGACACGACGAGCTGACCAAGAGAGCGCCCCCCACAGGCAGGTGGACATCACTCCAGGAGCCCCCGGAAAGCCCACCCCTGGGGTCTAGTGGGCTGAGGCCATCACCCCCTGAGCAGCCAAGGACTCTGGGAGAGGGGCGGTCTCTCTCCTGAAACTCACTGAGGCGTCCGGTGCTCAGGACCCGCCCCACCCAGGCCACGTTGCTGCCCTGGGTGCTGGGCGAGAGGCTCGCCCTCTCGGGGCCGCGGCTCCTTCACTCAGGGGACGAGGGTGACGGCAGCACCTGCCTCTTGGGCTGGGCCCCCGGTGCGTGCTGGGCACGGGCCATTTCGGTTCTCATGGTGGAAATCTGGCTGCGGGAACGAAGCTGGGGTGGGGTGGGGTGGGAGGGTCTGCTCCGCCAGCTGGGGGAGGTGGGGGCTGCAACCCTCTGACCCCTAGCTTCCTGGGCCATGCAGCCCAGGTCGGCATCCCCACCGGCTCCCACCCACCCTCCTTCCAAACCACCGGCGGGGTCACTCAGTTCCCTGCTCAGAAGCCACCGATGAGGCAAGAGGCTCCCACCGACCAGCGCCCGGACAGGGTGCGGCCAGGCGCAGCTCGCAGTCGTCAGGGTTGGTCTCCCTGCTTTTTATTTTGTACTTTTCTGACCTTTCCGACCTGACTTTCACAGTATGTTCTCCATGTTTGCTTGAGATTTTGAAGCTACATTGTTAAGACCCCTGTCACTTCTCCTCAGCAAACCCTGCTCTGGTCAGCAAGCCCGGAGCCCCCCATGCGGGCTCAGGCCACCCCAGCTCTGTGAGAGCGGGGCCGCCGCCCAGCCCTCCAGCCTGCCGCCCGGCCCTCCCCACACGCCTCTCCCTCCATCCGGGGGTCTCTCCTGCACAGCTGAGCCCACCTGGAACATGCCTCATTCTTCACAGGGCTCCCTGGAGGGACAACAGGTGGCGGCAAAGGAAGAAAACCAGGGCTGGTGAGGAGCCCCACCCTGCGCGCCCCGGCCCCCCCTGCTCCATGACTTGGATGTCCTGGATCAGCAGTTATGGGGACCCGAGTCTTCTACACGGACACCCAGGAGCAGCCCCAAGGCGGGGCTAAAGGACGGGGCACCTCTGTGCCCCAGCAGACCCTCACACCGGCCCTGGCGCCCCAGTGAGGGGAGATGGGGACAGAGGGGACCCTACTCCCAGCAGGGGTACCTTCTACCTCCTCCTTCTTTGTGGACCCCACCACAGTGTCCACCTCCCAGCGGAGCCCCGGCCTGGTCTGGGTTGACCAGCCCAGGGACATGGAATGTGGGGTGTCCGACCGACCTGTGGAGATCTCATCACCTCTCAGTGAACAGGTCCCAGCCCCACATGACTGGGCCCGCCCCGGCCCTCTTGATCCTGATGGGACGCGAGAGCTCTGGGAAGCTCCCATGAAGGCACGTGGCCCGTGGCCTCCAGGTTCTCCCACCGACACGTTTGCCCAGGCTCCCCAGCTCCCACTGCTGCCGCCACTGCATGGACTGTCTTCATCTCCCAGCCCTGCAGCCGCTGATGGCACTCAGCTCAGGGCCTTGGGACAGAGACCACACCCCGCTGTCCCGTGCCTCCCGTTCCCTCACCCCTCCGGGCTGCCTCCCTGGTACGTGGCACCCAGCCCCAGGCCCGCTAACTGCGCTGAGACCCCACGAACAGTGGGGAAGGCAGAGGAGGCGGCCGCTGCCCGAGACCCGACCTGGATCCCCAGCTAAGGACCCAGCCTTCAGCTGTTCGCATTTCAACCCACGTTCCCAGAACATCCCTCTCCCCAGGCGAGCCCTGCCTCATGCCCCTGCCCTGTGCCGTTGGCCGGGTCCTCACCCCGACAAGGGCCAAGTGACCTGTGCCAGGCCCCCAAAAGGTCGCATGCTGGGCCTTGGGCGTCACCACTCAGAGGAGGGACACAGAGACGATGCCTCCCTGCTGACCAGCGGGCCTGGGGCATCCGGGGATTCGCTCCGTCTCCTCGGCCCCCACCCACCTGGATGGGCTCACACACGTGGGCAGAAGACAGGTGCCGGCCTCGGGCAGCCAAGGCCAAGCAGCAGGACAGCGGAGTCAGCCCCCAGCCCCCGCCCGGGCCTTCTGCAGACGGCCAGGCGTGTTCACAGCAGAACAGGGGCAGCGCATCTGAGAGGGGGGCCGGCTCGCGCGTCTCTCCGCAGTGAACCGTGATCTAGCTCCTCGGGAAGCGGCGCAAGCCTGGTGCGGCTTGCCTGCGCGGGTGGAGGCCGACACGTGCCTCACGGGAGCCAGGGCCTGGAGGGAAGTGCTTCCACCTGGGTTCTCAGGAGGTGCCCGCCGCCCCTTGCGTGTGGAGCTTTATAAGCCTGTAACCCTAAGATGCTAACGGCTCGCACACGCGCAGCCACCCTGCCTCCCGTCTTCCCCCTTGATTTGGTACCGAGTGCTGGTGTAGGGGACAGTTTGCTGGCTGGCACTGGGAGCCGATGAGGGACAGTGATCCCGTCCGGCCACCTATGGGGCTGGGTGCAGAGGCCCCGCGATTCTCGCGGGGGCTCATGTGGGCTCAGAGGGGATGGAGGGGCCATGTGGGCCTCCTGCGTTTCCTTTTGCAGAGGCTGCCCTCCGAGTGCCCCGGCCCTCAGGGTCGCAGAGCCCTGTGGGGAGGCCACTAGAAGCGGGGCAGGGCCAGGGCCAGGGCCAGGGCTGTGCAGCCTGGACCAGGCTCCGGGCTCGGCCTCTAGCCCACGAGAACCCTCTGACAGGCTGCACGCGTCGCACACGCCTGTGCCCCTCTGAGGCCGGGCGCTGGTGACCGGGACGCATCTGCACTGGAAGGAGGAGGCGTACGTGCTCAGGATGGGATGGGGTGTTCGTCAGCCCCTCAGGGAACCACAGCTGTTGGAGCTGCACCAGTGTGCACGTGCCCCTTCGGTCCCCAGACCTTGGTGCCCACATGGTGCAGCTGCGACACGAGGCCCAGAGCCACCCGCCTGGTACTTCTGCAGCCGCCGGTCTGGCCCCTCGGTGGTGGCCCCAATTTGTGCCGCCGCCCTGATCCACCCCCCAGCATTTTGGGCAAAGCCTCCGTCACATGGCCATCACCTTGGGCAGCCAGCCGGGGGCTGCTGCCAGTGTCGTCCAGTAAGCAAGTCACGTTGCTGGGCCGCTGGCCGTTCATCCCGCCTCACAGCTCCCTTCTCTCCCGCTCCGGCTTTCCTGGCTGGGCAAGCACCCACCTTCCACCACCGGGAGCCCCTCGCCGGCCAGGAGGCGAGGGCTGGACCTGGGTACTGGCTACGCGTGAGAACCTTAGCGGAAGCCCCGCAGGGAAGGTGTCCTTGGGGTCACACCAGCAGAAGAGACACACGGATGCGAAGAATGCCACTCCCCAGGGGAAGCAGACGTACGCATCTTTCCTCGCTGCAGTTTCTATGAGGGGCGACGGTGTCCGCAGGTGGCAGAGGACTGTCAGCGGACTGGCCACCCTGTGGACAATCACATACACACACACTCACACACAATCGCGTGCTCGCACACACTCTCACACTCACCTACACACACACCCGTGCCTCGACCTGGGTCAGTCTTCCTCCTGCTGACCCCCTGGACCCTGGGTGTGGTCTCAGTCGCCGGGCAGGAACACTTGCGGCCGTGGGTGGGCCCACCAACTTGAGGCCAGACCCCAGTTACCTAGGATCAAGAATGTTTCCTTATGCTGCCTGAGATTTCTCTGTGTCCCCTCGTTTTTGGTAGCGCTCCTTTTTGCGCATTCTGGCCCCGTCAGCAGTGCCACAACGGGAAAAGACGGGCGTGAGCCCTTTCTGGGCTGGAGCAGGGCGGAGGGCCTGGTGCCCTGTGCCAGGCGGGGTGGGGCGTGGGGGCCCCCGCCACCTTTTGCCCCAGCGCCCCAGTTCTGGTCTTCTGGCCCGTTCGGCTGGGGGTGCTGCAGTGGGGCCAGGGGCTCCCCAGCTCTGCCATGCTGGGGGGTTGGCTGGGAGCCCGGGGGCCTGGGGGCCGCTGTGGGTTCAGTGGGAGGCGACACACAAACACGGAGGCTCCCTGGCGCCACCGCCATCCTGACACATATCCGATCCTGTCTCTCTGCCCTCCCCTCACACGGAGCCCTCAGGGATTTTGTTCTTCGTTTTTTTAGCACTTTTTCTTCTTGCCCCTGATCAAATCCATGACTATGAAGTACGTGGCTTGTAAGCAAAATTCATCTGAAGACAAAATTCCAAATCCCTGGCCACAGTGACCTGGTTACCGGGGAAACACACCAAACCTCAGCCCCCGCCCCACGTGACTCCTGCACGGGGCGTGATCCCTGAAGCCCCGTCACAGGCCAGTGAGGCCCCCTGTCTGCTCTGTCCCTCCCGGGCCCTCAGGGGGACACGCACCTGGGGCTGAGCATGGGAGGATGGGCTGGGAGGGCACGGCCCCGGACGGGAACCTGGCCCTGCAGCCCCAGCAGGACACTTGGCCACACAGGGCCAGGTCCTCCCTGCAGCCAGCTTTTCCTCAGGACCCAGTGGCAGATCTGGGAAGGACCAAGGACTGATACAACTGTCCCCATTTCTGGGCAAGGACACAGAGCTTCTGAGGACACCGGAGGTGGCCTGCAAGACAGGGGTCTCAGGGACTGGGGATGGGTGAGCCAGGACTCCCTCCTTTCCTCGGAAGCCAACATCCCTCGGGTTTGCACACACACGTGCACCCACAGATGTACACACATGGACACGCACACAACTGCACGCACGACCACCCCCACCCCCCGCTGAGATTTCTCTCTCTGGGTGGCAGCCCGGGCATCCCCGAAGCACAGGGCGTGGCTGCGGCCAAGGGCCTTCCTGCAGAGAATCGGATCTGGAGCCTCCCCTACTGCGTCCGTGGTGGGGGGCGCTCCGGGGCCATATGACTGCCTGAGTGCACACATGTACCTGTGTGCATACACGTGTGTGACCACGTGTGCACACATGTCCATCTGTGGGTGCGTGCGTGGGCACACATGCACGCGTGAGCACTGACGTGTGTGTGCACGTGCATGCGTGCACTCTGTGTCTGCCTCCCACCAGCGCTGCTTCATGCCCTCCCTCATGCCTGCAACAGGCATGACCAGCCGCCTTTGCAGCTGCCTCACCTGAGTGGCCCTGGGCACTGACCGCACTAGCTACGTGTGTGCTCTAGCCGTCGAAACCGAGTTCCCCAGCGCACATGGAGATACAGGCCCTTCTTCACAGCACGGAGAGGCCCCCCCACGGCAGGCCGAAGTCGCTTGCTTATTGACAGCCGGTAGGCTGGACATCTCCACACCTGCCTTCCGTGGTGAAACGTGGCCCCGCCCAGTGGCCTCTAACTTCCTTTCTGAAAAAAGGGGACTGCAGGCTGCTGCTTGCACGCTGACCCCAAAGTGTTCTGGTGTAAAGTCCCTCAGGTGCTGACATGTTCTGGGGTAAAAACCTGCCAACTGGCCTTGAGCGTGAGGTCAGGGCATTGCGCTCACCTGTGAGGGCAGCATCCCCGACCCAGCAGGGAAACCCACAGTATGACCCGCGGCCACCACAGCACCAGGCCCTGGGGATGCCAAGGGAGCCTGTTCAGGAAAAGGCCACATAAGCAGGATAAGCCTCACACCCCCTGAAGGGCTAGGACAGAGGGACACGGAGGTTCAGGGCCTCAGAGGTGCCGCTGAGGACACCACACTCCCCCGGACGTCCCATCTCCACACACTGCTCTCAGTCCACGAGGGCGTGGTATGCTCAGGTGGATGGTGGTCCTGATGGGGGAATCTGCCCTCACAAGTACCAAGGACCATGGGGCCGGGCTACGGTGAGGGACCTCACCCCTCCTGGGTCCTGAGCACAGCGGAGGGCGGCCGGGGAGGGGCAGCCTCGGGGCAGGGGGGTGCCTTCCTTCCCCTAATGGGGGAAACGAAGGGCTGAGGAGTGGCCAGGAGGGGTCTTGTCTTGGGAAAGTCTCAGCAGCACATGGAGCCCATTGACGGGCCACTGTGGAGGGTGAGAAAATGCTGTGTTTGGTGACAAAAGTCCCAGATGGTGCCCCAGAGTCCTCACATCTTGATGTGGGGCCACCCCAGGGGCAAAGCCAGCTGGGACCCCAGCAGAGACCACCCTTTGTGAGTGAGACGCTCCGTCAGGGCAGGCCAGTCTGGTCCCCGCCTCACCCTCTCCTGCCACGTCTGAGCCGGGCATGCAGGTGAGCACAGCCCCCAGCAGGCTGGACGTGGCCGGAACACCGGGCACGTGGGGCACCTCCGGGTGACAGGTCAGGCCCTGGCATCCGACCTTAGAAGAAGAGGAGCTGGGGGTGGTAGGGGCCTGCAGGTCTGGGGAGAGTCTTGGGGACAAGCGAGTGACAGGAAGAAGGCTTAGGAGTGCATCAGCACATGCAGGACCCATGAGGGGCTGCCCATGAGGAAAGGGCCCCGGGTGCTGGGCAGAGGGGGGACCACAGGTGGGCCTAGTGGGCGTCACTGGGGGCGGTGGACACCATCCATCCGATGGGTGAAGGCCAGAGGAGGCCCCCGGCTGCCCGGATCGAGAGGTTGACTCAGGACAGGTGAGCCCAGGTATGCAGGCGTGTGCCCCGCAGTTCCAGAAACCACGCCTAGAAGCAGGCAGCGGCAGTGAGCTCGAAGGCAGCAGGTTACAATGTAGCATTAGTCAGCAGAAAGAGAAGGAAAAAATTACCTGAAAGCGGGGGAGGGGCACAAAGAGGGACAGGGAGAGACAGGGACCGAGAGGTGGGGAAAGAGCTCGGTTTCCTACAGTCACTGAGGGAAACCACACCTGCCCTGCGGTCCCCACCTACACAGGTGGGGCAATGTGCCTAACTCTGTGATTCTGGCCTGTTTCTAAAAATGCATGCAGACATATAATAGTATTTTATACACTCGAGGGGAATTCACCAGCACCCAGTGCCACCTGGGGACCCCACCCTCGACCCCAGGTAAGCAGGTACATCGGTGTGTTTGTCCCCACAAACTTATCGTGGCTGAAAACAGCAGTTTCATACGCACAGCTCCCGAGGGCCGGCGTCCGGCCTGGGTGTCACTGGGCCGGCACTGCGGTGTCGCAGGCTAGCTCCCTCCGTGGCTCCGCGGAGAACCTGCTTCCTGCCCTTCCAGCTCCTGGAGGCGCCGCGACCCTGGGCTCTGACCCCCGCCCCTCCACCTGCCGGCCGCAGCCTCAGGCCGAGTCCTTCTCCCCTGGTCCCTCTGCTTCTCCCTGTCCCGCCTCCTGCCTCCAGTTCTGAGGGCCCCGTGATGACATTAGGCCACCAGGCCATCCGGAATAATCTCCCCAACCGGCAGCAACTCTCGTTTCCCTTTGCCCAAGTGAAGTTCCCAGGCTCCAGGATCGGGAGGAGGACGCATCTGGGGGCCGTGATGCCGCCCCTTCTCCATGGACGCAGGATGGTATCGGATGGCAGAGGTGGGCCACATGCACAGAAATGGGGCTCACGGGCCGGGAATCGCAGACCTGCGAGCTGTCAGCAAGACACACGTGGGCTCGGTGGGCCGGACGTTCTCAGTGCTGACGGGCGGCGAAGGCCAGAGGGGATCCCACCCCCTGTCCGGCCACCCGCCCTTCCCCCTAGGCCTCCGAGGCAAGTCTGCGCACCCAGAAACCCGCCCAGAGCTGGGCCCTCAAGGCTCGAATTCCACCTCCCACCCACACTCCCCAACCCGGACCCACCTCGCACCCCGATGAGTCACATCTGTGGGTTCACTCTCTGACAGTGCCCGAGCTCCCCTGGGGTCCCAGTGCTAGAGCTGGAGGGCAGCCCCTTGCGGCCTGACTCAAGGCCCCAGTTCTTCCCCAGCAATGACAGCAAGGCCCGCCCCCTCACCCCGGGCTGAAAGGGCACCTGTCGGGTGGGCCAGCCTGGCCTGGGTGTCCGATGGGGGCCCTTCCCTGGGGGCCAGCTCGCTGCCAGAGGCTGGGACAGGGACACCCACACGCAGTCTTGAGGTTTCCCTGGGCCCCGAAAGGCCACACGGTGGGTGCGGGCCTCAGCCAGACTCCCCTTGAGCACATGCACCCCACACCTGGGGCCCATCCCACCCTGGCTCCTCCGGGCAGGTGCCGATGCCGGAAACAAGGCCCAGGTGGGTGAAGGTGCCCCCGGCTGGAGGCCGCAGGGTCAGCCTGACCCTTCGGGAGGTCAGGCCAGGGTGAGGGCATTCGGGGAAGAGGTGGGTGCCCCTGAGCACCAGGGTGCAGAGGCCTGAGCCCGCGAGGTGTCCGGACCAGCAGGAAAGGCCAGGACGAGGGTCCCTCCCCATGTTTCTTCTGTTGGGGGGGGCAGAAGAGTAGAGAGGAAGAGAGGCACCCAGGCGGCCCCTGCTCCCAGCACAGGAGGGGTTCACTACACAGAGGGGGGCTGCCTCGGGGTGCCACAGACTTCGGAAACTCAGAAGGCGTGCTTTTCCTGATTTTGATGGCATGGGACAGGTCCAAACTGGGGCTCTTCCCATCAGTGTGTGGGGTCTCCAGTATTGCTGAGGCCAGGAGAGTAAGGACATCCCTTTGAACTTGCCAGGTGGAGAGGTTTTCGGGCTCATGCGGGGGCCGTGGCCCACCTGTGCCGCGTCTGGGAGCTACGGCGAGCCAGGTAACATGGGGATGAAGGCGGTGAGACCTCTCCCCACAAGTGTCGCAGCGAAGGAAGAGAGGAGAGGGACACCGGAGGTGGAGGGAGGAGGGGACGACGCGGGGAGGGGGCTCAGCTGGGCAGAAGGTGGGATCTGGAGCTCACCAGCCAGGACTAGGGGGTGGGGGTTCCTACACGCCTCCCCTTCAACCTCTGGATGGAGCCACAGGAGGGTCTGTCCCAAACAGTGACCGGGCTGACCAGAACCAAACCCACAGACACTGGTCAGCAGAACCGCCCTCTGGAGACCCTCTGAGGGCCTTGCCGGGTGCCCAGGGGCTCCAAGGAGTGGGGGCTTGGGGTGTGCAGTGGCCTCAGTGTCCAGGAGGCTCTGGGCTAGCAGGAGGCCATGGGTGCGGGGGTTCTGTGCTCCCTCAGAAACAGGGACCCTGCCAGCCCCGCCCCACACCGAGCATCCCTGGACGGCTGGGGGTGTCAGGCTGGGCACGAGGCTCGCAGGCGCCCGCCTGCCGGGCCAGCCCCTCAGTGCCGAGCCCCAGCCCCCCCAGCCCAGGAGAAGGCAGCACTGCCTCGCCTGCCGCCCCGCAGACCGTCTCCCACGGCGTGAATGCCACTGCTCGCCTGGCACAGGCCCAGGACCCCGCCCGCCCGATGTCAGGAGGAACACCAGCCCCGAAACCGAAACCCGACATTCTGGTTCTGCAGCCTGTGCTGCCCTGCAGGCCTCCGGTGTCAGAGTCAGCAGGGCGGAGCCAGCGCAGAAAAGCCCAGAACACAGCCCAGGAGCAGGTCGGCCTCCCTGCTGCGGTGGGTCGGGCACGCCGGTTGCTGTCACGCGTGCCCTCCCGACAACAGGCACCGTCAGTTATTAGCCACGGGAGGACCTGTTCCTGTCACCACCCGGCGGTTTCAGGTCATCACCCTGCCCGTTGTGGCGCAGGTGTCAAGCACCTGCTCCTTGTCAGGGCCTGCGGGAGCTCACGGTCTCGTGCCAGCACACGCGTGAGTGGCACACAACGCCTGCCCGTGGCCACGCGGCGTGCCTGAGTCTCCGTGCAGGTGGCACGGTGCTCACTGACCCCCGTGGGCCTCTCCCAGGCTGCCCTGCAGTCTAAGCAGCTGCCAAGAAACCGCCCGATTCAGAGCCAGGGACACAGGCTCAGGCCTTATCACCTGACACCCCAGCGACCCTGTACTGGGGGAGTGTCCCCCAAAATTCATACCTACCCAGAAATGAGGAGTGTGAACTTACCAGGGAATTGGGTTCTGCAGATGTAATCAAGTTGAGCTCATTGGGGTGGGCCCTTGTCCAGGGACCGGTGTCCTTCTAAAAGGAGGGAAATTTAGACACCGGACACAGAGGACGACGGGCAGGCTCCGCCCCTGGAGCCCCCAGAGCGGGAGGCAGGCCTCCTGGGCCACCAAGAGTGTCTTGTGAAGCCCCCAGGTTGCGGTCATCTGTGATGGCGGCTACAGGACACTGGCTCATTCTCGAGGACATGAGGCCACTGACCCACGCAGACCAGCCCCTGGGTGTCCAGAGACTTGGCTGTGGCATTCGGAGGAAATTGGGGTCAAAGGGCAGGAGTTGCATTAAAAGGAAGGAGGAGGCATGTGGTGGAGGCCTACACGTCCCCTGGAGTGTGGGGGTGACAGGGCAGGCCCACGTGAAGCCCTGACCCCCGGGCCGTGAGGCTCCCGGGGAAGCGCCACGTGGCGCCTGGCTCAGCGCCAGAGACACACGTCACCGCCCCATCAGGTGTGGTTCCGTGTTCCCTGGAAGGAGGCAGCCTGCAGCCCCAGTGAGCACCCTGGCAAAGGCGTTCTTTAAAAAGCAAAAACAACGTGAAGAAAAGCAAGTACTCGGCTCCGTAGATCTCCAAGCAACCTGGAGCAGCATTCCAGCTTCGCGCAGAGCCTGGTGTTGGGGCCTCGCCGGGGGCTACGGCGGCACTTCCCCCAACGTCAGCCAAGTGAAAGAGCACACGAAGCCACGGGGGTTTGTTTGCTGTGGATATTTCTTTTTTAAAAAAAATATAATAACTTAGTTTGCATTTTACAGCATTTCCCATCGATGGGCCGGGGCTCCTCGCCGGGACCTGGAGCGAGCATTGGGCTCTGCGTGAGCACTGGGCGGTCACCCCGAGGCGGTCGCCCCGCGGTCACTCCACGCCCATCTCGCAGGGGTTCAGCCCCCTCTCCTCCGCATCCCTGTACATCCTTTGGAAGTCCTCCAGGCGCGGGGCGCAGCCAAGCCGAGCCTCCCCGAAGTGCATATGTCCCGTGAAGAGGAACTCGCCGCGCCCAGGCCTCACGCCACACTCCAGCAGCGTGGCGATGCGCCCCCGCCAGCCGCCCCCGGGAGCTGGCCGGAAGACCCTGCTCTTCTGCCGGTAGAGCCGGCTCACGTGCAGGTGGATGGCCGACTCCTCCCGCTCAGGTGCATGGGTGACGTCCCGGATCGTGCCGCGGACCACTGCAGAGGGAGGGACACGGGTCAGTGAGGCCACGGGGATGCCCTCTGGACCAACAGCGCGTGTCCATGCTGCCAGCCAGCGGGCGGCAGACCCCTATCTCCACATTCCAGAAATTTTCGCTAAAAAGTACGATCCCCATGTGTGAGGCTGCCTCGAGGTGCACCCCCCCACCCCCTGCCCCTCACTTGGGCCTCGGCAGGGGTGGAGGTGTTTTCTACCAAGGGCTGGCCACAGAGCGGAGACCAGAAGAAACGAACCACTCCGTGCAGCAGCTTTTCAAGTTACGCCAAGAAACGTAACCACAGTTAAGACACAAGATTTGTGTCTGGATCACAGACTCGGTGAGGCTCACGGGAGGAAGATGACGGGATGGACAAGGCAGAGCGGAGGCCCTTAAACAGGGTCCTACCCCCAGGGACCCAGAAAGGAGCCTGTGGGTCCACACATAACTGCCCCCAGGGCTCAGGGCTCAGCAGGTCCAGCCGTGACAGCCGCCGTCCTGTGCCCGAGCTGAGTCCCTGCCCTCTGCCCTGGGCCCCACCAGGGCCTGGGACGCCCACTGCAGCACCTGCAGGGGGCCCGGCGGAGGGTGAGGCTCTGAGGTGAGGCCTGCAGAATGGTGACCTCGTGCGCCAGGTGGGGAGATGCTTAGCGGTCAGCTACATAAACAGGAATTCCCCGTCCTCTCCTAGTTGAGAGCTCGGGTGCCCCTCGGGGCTGCCGCTGTGCACGTACAGCCCTCTGTCCCATGGAGGGGGCACCATACCCAGTGTCCCCAAGCCCCCTCCCTGCAGGGGTCCGTGCCAGCGGCAAAAGGATCTCTGGGCCTACGTGGGGCACAGGGCGTCCTCCCCAGGGTAGCACCATGGGCACTCACCAAAGTCGCTGGTGCAGACGGCCAAGAGCACCTCGGTGTCACTGCAGGGACGGCATGGGGCTGCGAGGAGAGAACACAGGGGCGGCCTCAGGCAGGGTCGTGTGCAGGCAAGGGCGCAGGCCCGGCCGCGGCGCCGGCACCGCACACCCGCCTCTGCCCGGCAGGAGATCTGATTTCCCGTAGCAGGCGTCCGCCCGTGTGCCGCTGCAGCCCCGGCACACAGGCAGACGCTGACGGCAGGGACCCCGAGCAGCACCGGATGCGGCACAGAAGGGGCCTGTCCTCGGTAGCAGCCGCTGGACTCACATGAAATCGCTCTCCCCTGCCCGTCGCTGATGCCAACCAGCCGAGCTGACCTAAGCCCTGTCCCTCGCCCCGGCCTCCACGTCCACACCCCAAAACACCAGGGCTGCCCACTCACACGCTGCCTGCTCCCCAGGGTACCCCCCTGGGTCAAAGCTCTGCCCAGAGGGGTCCACAAGGCTGCAACGCAAGGCATCGGTGAACGAGGGACATTCACCTGCTGCGGCCCTGGGGTCCTCCTCAGGTGCCCCCCGCAGACCCCGCCCGGCCTCAGAACACCTCCAAACTCCAGGCCTCACACAAAGTCCTGCCCCCGCCCCCGCCCCCCCCCTCACCCTCCTGCCTCAGGCGGACATGAGGCCTCAGAAAGGCAATGGCGGGGAGAGAGTGGGAGGCAGAAACCTGGGGTTCTGACGACGCCCCCATGGCCCACACGCTCCTCCACTCGGCGGTGGATCTGGGAAATTATAATTCATTCCTTGACACTCACATTGCACATTTCAAGGCCTCTCCCTCACCTGTGTCACGTTTCTAGGTTTGGTACAAGTCCTCCTAACTCCACAGAAACTTTAGCTACGAAATCTCACTGGGACAAGCCTCCCTGTGGCCCTTTCATGTTCAAAGGCCCCGGGACACCCCCGGCCTCGGCGCTCACCGGGCCCGGACGAAGCTAAGCCTGTCTGCGCGCCTGGCCGGCTGTCGTTGTGGCCCTTGAACTGCGCTGAACGTGAAGTCACCCGGGGCCACCAGACCCCACCGGGCGCAGTGGTGACTTGGGGGCTCCGGGGGGCCAGGAGGGGCACAGAAAGGCCTCCAGGCCTGAACGTGCGTGGACCACAGGGCCGGGCACACAAGGTCCTGGGACACTGGGGGTGGACGCGTGCGTCCAGAGCACTGGTGTGCTGTACGGCCCCCGGGCAGGGTGGGTGTGCGTCGCAGCTCAGCTGTGCAAGGCGTGTCTCGCCTGCCCGCCCACTGCCGGGGCTCCTATTAAGTTATCGGGAAAAGCAGCAGCCACAGGAAAGGCCGGCGTGCTGGGCACGTTGGAAGCCAGTCCGGCCCATGCGCGGGGGCAGGTGCCTCCCCGCCCAGCTCCAAATCCCAAGCCCTCTGCCTGTCTGTGGCCTCCGTTTGCATGGGTGGACCCCCAACATCAAGGTCTCTCTTTAAAAAAAGGGTGGCGAACTGGGGGTCCCCCACCCCTCTCGTCTGCTGAGCCCGATGGAGGCACCATGATTGGGCGTCATGACAAAGGGGCACACGGCACTGCTGGCTCTGAGGGCCTCCTGTTCCTCTGACTTCATTCTGGCCGTGAGCGTGGGGTGCAGAGCAGAGGGGACCCCCATCCTGGCCAGCATCCCCCATGCCCACGGGGTCAGAGGCTCCAGCGTGGGTTCCTACCGTCGGTGGGCAGTGGCCTCAGCAGCTGCCCCCACAAGAAGACAAGCCAGTGAGCCACACCCACGGTGACCGCAGCCCACTTCTGGGATCCCCTTGGGGCCAGGCGTGCAGGCGCCAAGCGCAGGTGGCTGGCAGGTGAGGGTCCGCACACGCTCTCCAGAAGCAAGTCTCAGGTTCTGAGCCCACTGAGACAGGCTAGGAGGCCCCCAAAGGTAGCGATCGGCGACCAAGAGGCCCAGGCCATGCTCTGGTCAGACCCCAGGCCTGGGCGCATGTGACCCAGCCTGGCGCTGTGCCCTCTCCGGGGCTCGTGGGCCCTGGGACCTCGGCGGACGGCCGGGGACAGAGGTGGAGACCAGCAGTCCTAGGCACCCCGCCTGGCTCACTCCCAGCCCCACTGTACGGTGGGGCAGGGACCCTGGCGGCCCGGGGGGGAAGGCGGTCGACGGCCTGCAGAGCCTGCCACCAGAAGCCTCAACGAACCGACACCACTGACAGCCAAGCTCATAAAGCGTCACCCCGGAGACTCCCCTCTTACAACTCTGAGCTTCACGAAGCACGGGTCACCTTTGTGGGAAGCCCAGTCTGTGGACGCCAAGAGAAGCAATTATTAATCTGGAAACAATTATTCATCGCGTTGGGCTCGTAAAGGCTATGGAATGCGCTGGCTTCTGACGCATCCAATCTTGTTTCCTTACGGGGCAGACGGGGAGGGGGCGGCCAACGGGCTGGTTGGGATTCTGGCCCATGTCTCGCAGAGAGGGGAGGGCCGGGGTGTGGACGTCCCTGGAAGATCACTCTGGAATGTGCATCAGATGAAATGAATGAAAAGAAAATAACAGGGTTGGGGGGCAGGCCAGGGGCCGCACGGGGACCCAGGTGAGGCCGGCAGGCACTGGCCGGAGCACCCAAGGGGCTTGCAGGCGGTCAGATGGACGCTGGACCCGACTACCTGCATAAGGATGGCTGCAGGGGCGGGGGGGTGTGGCGGGTACCGCACAAATTTCCAAACACCACGCGGGAGGTCAGCTGGTGGCCGGTGGCAGATGCAGCATTTTCACAGGGAGCAAAGTGCAAAGAGAAACCAGAATGTTGAGAGCACGGCGGGCCGCGGCCGTGGCCAGCGTTAGCTAAGGCCGAGCTGGAGCCGCCAGTTAAGGCTCGGGAGCCGCCTCCAGTGGTCACAGCCCCCTGTGTCCTCGCCCGGAGCTCCAGTCCCCAGATGACCCCACCAGGCCCTGTCCTTGCTGGTCACCAACGTCTCCTGATGTCCTGCTGCCCTCCCAGCCTCTTCCTCGCCAGGAAAGCCACACCCTTCCACCCCAAAATGGGTATGGCAAAAAATAATTGTACGATAATTATAGAGGCCAGAGAAGCCGCTGGGGCAGGAAATAAACGATGCTAGCAAAAAAGAAAGCTCTCGCCCTCCTTTTCTGTTTCCAGGAAATAATGAGGTTTCTTTTTCATTCCTTCCGAACTCTGCCGCTCACCCACCACAGCCATCCAGGCCGTCTGCGGGGTGCCTCCTGCCCACCCCCCACCCAGGGGTCACTTGCGCCCAGCTCATCAAACAGTGGGTTTTAAATGTGATGGGAAGAGAAGCCCACCAGTTGTAGGGGACCCGGGCCGCCCACCACATCGGGTGCCCCTGGAGCCTGCGATGGGGGCGATTTCTGTGGCTTCATCAGCCCAGGGGCCGTGTCTTCCTGCCCTTCCCGCCCCCCAGCTCCAGCCATGGATCTGAAATTCAGCTGTCTCTCCCCCCTGCCTGCTCACGGTCGGGGGGAGGATGCTCTACGCGGGCACCACACAGAGCCCAGAGCATGGATGTGCCCGAGCGGGTGAGCCCCTGCCACTTGGCCCCCAAGGGGTGAAACAAGAGACGGGAACGTGGGGCCCACCCAGGCTGTGCTATGCAAACTGAGGACATGGGGTCTGTCTCTGTACCCCAGTGCCAGGTGGAGCGACACCCCACCCACCTTTGCTGGTCACCCCCACACGTCCACCAGGTCACGGGGTGATGGGGGATCCTGGCAGTGCCTGTCTCCCTGGGACCCCAAGGAGGACAGATCCCCAGTGGCCCCGTCATACTCCAGGCGTGGCCTGGAGCCTTGTCCATCACAAAGCTGCCCTGGGCCGCTCCTTCCTTCTGTGTCCTACCCGACTGTTCCAGCACCACGGAGGGGGCACCGGTCTCACTCAGGTGCACTGGCAGAGCCCACAGCCGGCAGGGGGCACGGGCAGCAGCCCTGCCACTCCTGCTGTGTGGTAGCCAAAACGCAGTGCCCCTGGGCTGGGTCACCCCAACGGCCGCCAGTCCCGCCCCGCTGTCTGCGCCTGTCAGGGAGCTGCCTGCCTCTCCATCCTTGGCTATCGGTACGTCTCGGTTTATCAGGAAAGCTGATTACATAACCCAAGTGGACACGAGGCCAACACGCTTGCTGTAAACACTCCCAGCGGCCAGGACTCCAGCCAGGAGCCTCCTGCTCTCAGGTTGGCACAAAGGAGCGCTTGTGACTTGCGTGTGGGGAGAAGGCGGGTGCTCCCCTCTGAGCCCCCTCCGTGGGCTCTGGTGTCCCTGGGGCCTCCACAGAGACAGCCAGGACGGAGCAGGAGAAAGCCCGGAGCCGCACTGCCTTCTGTGGCCCACCTGGCCCGGGACACCGCGGCCGCCAGATGGCCAGCGCCGGCATTCCACATTTCGCACCCATTCCTCAGGCATTAAGGGCTTAGGGGCCCAGGCCCTGATGAAAGGCGGACACCCCAGGGAGCCAGGAGGCACCGACCTCCCCGGATCCCTGCTGCCCTTCGTCCCCTCAGGAGGGGGCGATGCTGGGCTCGGTTCTGGTCCCAGCTCCAAGCTCCCAGGGCCCTGGGTGCCTCTGAGTCCCCGTCCCATGATCTGACAGTCGCTGCCCCAGGTCCCAGCCCTGTGGGCCCAGATTTCAGCAGACACCCCAGGGCCAGCTGGGCCTATGTCGGGGGTGACAAGGGAACCGGGGACATATCCCTGCCAGAAGAGCTGGCCACCCCAGCTGGCTCAACGTCCAGGCTCGGCCAGCATGGGAGGTGCCGGGGAACGGCGAGCACAGGCGGGACGGGGTGACCCACCCGCTTCGCCTGGGCGCCCCCCGCCCACCCACCCCCGCAACCCGACAGGATCCAAGGGCAGCTCAGCCACCAGCCCCACGCCTCTCTCCCAGGCGCACTCACTGGCCCGGCCTGGAAACATGGGTCTGGGCCCGGGGGTCACAGGCCCTGCCCCCCGGGGAGGAGGAGAGAGCCGGAGCCCTGGCCTGGGCTTGGGGTCACCCCAGGTTGTGACCAGCGGCGCCCGTCGGGGCAAGGACAGCGTTCAGGTATGCAGCAGGAACACCTGCGTCCGCAAATCACAGGACGAAGGCGGAACAAGCCCCCACAGGAGAGGCCCTGGACCAGCAACGAGTGTCTTTGCGACCAATCAACGTTGGTCAGTAAAAGGGCTTTTAACAACTTCCCAGCACTGGCTCCAGGCAGCAGGCTACCCCCACAGTCAGGAACCTCGACTCTACCTCCAGGGCCCCCCCGAGCAAGGCGGGGTCCCCTCCGTAAACTGCCCCTCCACCTCCTCTCTGTGACCAAAACAAAGGCTGTGATGGGTTCAAGTCTGACTCGGGACCTGGGCTTTGCAGCACCGTTTGGCGTGGTCTTCCTGCCTGGGCCGTCGGCACCGGGGGAGGGGCCCTACCCCAGGAGCCCTGCGCCAAATCTCTGCGCCAGGGAAGTTCGGTCTGCACGGGAATTAAAGTGCTGAAAACTGATCTGAGCCAAGAACACACGGCACAACGAAATGTGGATTCCCGCTCAGGAGGAAACTCCACATCTCAAATCCCGGCGGGTCTGGCTTTCCCCAATCAAACTTGAAATGTAGAGACTACACACTTCTTGGGGATGGCCTAGTCCCCAGACCCGGTGTTCCCACTGGGCCCAGCTAACGTGTGAGGTCGAATCGTTACTGTGCAGAGCTGTCCTGTGCTGACACGTGGTGCCACATTACCCTCCATGTGGGGACATCCTATCCCTGTGGGGTGTTAACAGCATCCCTCCCAGTCCCTGCCTGGCAAGGCCGCGGGATCCCCACCTGGCCATCATTCCGGCTCGTCACTGATGACAAAGCAGCCTTCCCGGAGCCAGCTCCCAGGACAACCCAAGCTCACACCTCCCTCCCCAGGGCATCCTGGTCCAGGTCAGCTTCGGAATTGACACAGATGGCGCCGCTGGAGCCCCGGCAGCCCCACCCCGCACACTCAAGACACTGGGCCTCAGAGTGAGAGCCCGGCCCGGCCTAGGGAGGCCCTGGGCCACTTGGGGCAGGACCTGTCCTGCGTGAGCAGCCTTGTAGCCAAAGGCTCCTCCCTGCTGTCTGCCCACGAAACTTCCCAAGGCCAGCCCCGCCTCCACCCAGGGCCCGGCAAAGCTGTCTGCTTCCCTCCAGAAAAAAAGCAATGGAAGTCTAAAGCCAACTCGCCACCCTCACACGTGCACACACACCTCTGGCCGCCGACAGACTCTCCGGACCCCTCCCGCAGGCTCCCAGATCACCGCAGCCCCTTCACCAAGGGCCCAGTGGCAGGAGCCTCCGGCCCCACCTGGGTGCCCACCGCAGCCCCACTCTGGCACGTTACTGGAGCTTCACACCGAGGGGTCCCTACGCACACCCGCCCACCCACGAAACATCTCTCCAGAACCGGGGACTGGCCCCCACGATTCATATCATTCAGGACATTGCCGGTTTGCACCCAGGATGGGGGTCAGCCTCAGATCCCACCCAAAACTTGACGCTCCAGGGGCTGCCGCCAGTCCGTGCGTCAGAAGAAACACTGGGGTGGCCTGAACAGCACCAGCACCTGCTCCAAATCTGCCACAACTCGTCGTGGAAGACGAGCATGTCAGGGAGGAAGGACCTGCCACGGTTCCGACCTGTGGTCTTTCTCGGGGACGCTCATTACTCTCCACAAACACATTCCTGGGAGATGCATGTTTTGTAAAGTCAAACAGGAACTTTCCAGAGCACTGACAATACACCTCACATCTAACACCCACTACACCACACAGTTGTCCCCCCCAGGAGGGCCCGTCTCCGGGCACCACAGGCCCCCTCAGCCGCCGGGGGGCCTACTGGGCAGACAGGCACGCCCTGGGGAGCTTTCACGGAGGATGTGCCGAGGCGGGGCAGGAGAAAATCGGAGAAGTCTGGCAAAGGAGAAGGACCAAAGCTGTAGGACGAGAGTGGCCGGAGAGCCCGCCCCTCCACCCCCAGGGCCCCACTCACCCGACAGAGCGTGCAGGTCCGACCCAGCGCGCCGGCTGCTCAGCTCGTACAGGAAGCCCGTGGTCCTCCTGCTGATGTCCTGCTGGGGCGTTGCTTCCACGAACAGGCCGCCCTGCTCGAAGCCAAAGCAGCGGACTTGGCCGGGCCCGTGGTCCCCGTCCCGAAACAGCAGTTTCAGCTCTCCAGTTTTTTCCAAATAAATATTGGCCCCCGAGGAGTCCCTGAGGGGCTTGATGCACAGAGTCAGGTGTCGGGAGGGTGAGAAGGTGTTGGGCCGCAGGTTGACGCTGAGAGCCCCCGTCGGGTACATCCACTCCACCGCGCCCGCAGAGCAGCGCAGGTACACTTGTTCCACCTCCTTCCTGTGGGCCTCGTGCGTCAGCCCGCTGCGGGGGGACACAGAGTCAGCCGGGGCCCTGCCCGCCCAGCTGCAGGCAGGTGGGCATCAGCTCCGCCCTGCAGCACCCGCAGCTCCCGGGAAGGCAGCCAGGGCTGGCGCTTGGCCCCCAGACCCTCCCCACACCTGGACGCTCCGTGTTTGCCAGCCCGCAAGGCTGCAGCGGCAGGTGCCCGAGTCCTCAGGGGTTTCCCTGAGTCGGGGAGGTGAAGGACGCGGTGCAGGCGAGAGCCAAGGCAAGGTGGGTCTTGCAAACTGTAATCAAGGAAACACCAGGAGGACTTTGGCACCAGCCCAAGTTCCGGGTGACCAAGCGGGGGCTGGGAGATGGTGGAGGTCCCCACTGAGCGTGAAGGACAGGAGCGGACTCGGATGACAGGAGGCACCCGGGGACCCACGTGCATACGTAACGCACTCCAGAGAGCAGCTTATGAACCAATAAGGAATGTTAGCAATTTGGGGGCTGGAGGCTGTAGCTTTTTCTTTCAGGGACCCCCTTTGGCACTAGTGTCTGTATTTTCCTTACGGTGAGGCTACGGCTGCTCTTTCGTTCATTTGCAAACCTCAAGACCCTCCTCTGATGAATATACTTTTTAAATGAACTCGAACGTCACTGAAGATAGGAAAGTAAAACAAAAGTCCTCCCCAGGGGCCAGAGGGAAAGTGCAGAGGCGCCCGAGCTGAGTTGGCACCTCGTGCTCCCAATGGGAATTTCCAGAGAACCCAGTTCATTCTACTCCTCATAAATGCTAAATAGGAAAAAAATGAAGGGTGTCACACTCTCAGTGAGACGGATCTTGAGGAAAATCATTACGTTATGTTTTCAAGAAACTGAAACCATCAAAAATGTTGACGTTTCCTGCCACTACTCCAAATTTTAATGTCAACGTCTGCCTGTGCAAATGGTTACGTCACAACCACCAAGCAGCCCGGGGAACTCGGCCTCAGCTGAGTGTTTTATTACACGAAATTGGGTTCTGATCAGATCTCAGACAGGTTCACCCACATTCTTGAGATTTTTACGTGGAATAAACAAAGTACACTCAGAGCCCTGGCCGAGCGTGTTACCAGAACCCCTTTCCACAGAGGAGAAAACACAGCACATATGGTTTGCATTGGCTGTTGGTGACTCACGCTCTGGGCCTCAAAAAAAAAAACCTCGCTTTGCCTACGACGGCCAGCTGCAGGCTGGGCTGCACAGTCATCCTGTAGACCACATCAGATGGAGGGATGGGGAGGTGAACCCTCCTCACCCTGCTCCCCGCCCCACATGCCCTGGGGCATGAGCAGCTAGCCCGGCCTCAGACGCCTACCAGGCCTGCACACACGGGACAGACTTACAGTCGAATGAACAGTCAAATAAAACTCGTACACGCTCATCTGACACATATGTGGGGGTGGGCGTAATTATAGTGCCGTGTGAAAAATTAGACTAAGTGGTGAGTGGCTGCCACAGATGATTACAATCCGCTCTGCTCTTAGGTGGCCAACACAAACTGCATCGCAGTGCCCTCCACTCCGGTCTTTCGCCTCCAGTGGCTGCTGGACACCTGCCCCAGGCCCAAGCACCAGCCCTCAGCTCTCTCTCCCACAGAAGCCATTCCGTCCAGGGCTTCAGCTCCCTCTCGGTGGGGCAAGGGGGCCTGGGGGTCTAGGGAATGAAGAACCTACACCAGCGGCTTGGACCCCTCACCAAGTCACCTCACTTTGCCCAGTGGAAGGGGAGATAGGGAGGCCCGCTCTCCACCTACAGGTCAGGCAGTGGCAGGGGAAGCCCTCGTGGCGACAGGTGGCCAGCCCACAGCTGCCTGGGGGAGGGCAGGTCTGAGCCTGGGGCTGCCACCTACCAGGCTGCACCCACAGCCACGCGCACCTTACGGGTACACCGGGCTGTGGTTGTTACTCAGCTGAAAGGGAACTAGGCACAAAACAAGGGCTCTCCATTTCATCGCCCTTTAACCAGCACCCCCACTGGCCCACAGAGCGGGGTCTGCACCCATGGCCTGGCATGCGGGGCTCTGCCCAGCTTCCTAAAGCATCAAGACCACCAGGAATCCCCAAGGCAGTCAGCACTGAGTGTTCACACCAACGACAGTCGCATGTGGCAGGCCAGACCCCGCTGTGGACAAACACCTACTCAGCCCACAGATCTCTCAGCCTGGGACCCACTGGCTCATTGAATGAGGTCAAGGACTCCGGGCATGTCTGGTTCCTACCAGGAACTAGAGCCACACAGCTCACCTCTAGGTTTTCAGCATCACAGAAAACCTAAAAAAAAAAAAAAAAAGAAAGAAAAGAAAACCCTTCTATTTATGCAAAATTGCTAGGGGTGCAAAAATGCACCATGTGTGAATGGTCACTGATGGTGGCATGTTACACTAGTCACATGACATGCAAGTGACATGCTGACCAGATCCCCCCCACCCCCCCAAAAAAAAGGGCAACTGTTTTCTAATGTGATGAAGCTGCAGGATGCAGAGAAAACTTATTCAGCCTCAGGGAACAAGAAGACTGGTCTGACTGTGGATTATTTAAACTGAGTTAATGCATTTTTCTTTAAAAAAAAAAAAAAAAGAGCGGGCAAGTCTCACCGCCCAGGTGGATGCACCTGTGGCGCGCCTTCACGGAAGAGACGGCAGGTCCCAAGCTGATATGGGGACTTCCTGATGCGGTCGGGCCCCACGGTCCGGCCCAAGCCCTGAGTCACCAGAAGGAGACCAGGTCTCTCGCTCACTAAGTCAGAAAGAGCTTCAGGTGGGGCCCAAGGCAGAAGGGAGAGCCCAGGTGTGCCGTACCTGCAGCGCCCTGCCCAGAGCAATGGACTTCAAAACTGTCTGCTTAGCTGCCTGAAAACGCCCAGAAACAAACTTCAGCCTGTGAGTGGCCAGTGTCATAAACACCAACTCCCTCCCTATCAGGGGATCAAACTCCGCCGCCTATCAGGCCGCACCACCCAGTGCTATCTTGACGACTCATGAAAGTCACAAAGGCTGCAGTCAGCAGAAGGAGCCGGGAGCCAGTGTGCTCCACCTCAAGCAGCACACTGATCGCTGGGGGCAGCCATCGCAGCTCCAGGGGGCTTACGCTCCAGGAATGCTGCCTGGCCAGCTCCTCTCCAGCCCCTACCCAGGGCTCTGAGGGCCTCTCACTGCCTCTGAGCTCCGGGGGGGGGGAGCTGGGGGGGTCAGGAGCTGGGTACATTAGCAGTGAGGGAAGGGAAGGGGCTGCAGGTAAATGCCCCTGTTTCTCCAGGCAGATAAAAAGATGCACAGGAGGGGGAAAGTCAAAGGACTCCTCTCCCCAGGGCACATACCTGCAGGATCCAGGGGCCAGCTGGCCACTGACCAGCCCTCACCCACAGCTGCCTCCCTGCTCAGGCCCCTCTGGGTGTACTGTCCTCTGACACCTGGAAAGGGTGTCAGCTCCTCCTCTGGAAACCCAGGCTCACGGGTCCGGACTGGGTTACTGCGTCTGATGTGCCAAAGCAGGACACCCCAAGGCCTCAGTCTGGGGCTGCACTGATTCATTTGGCAGAGGCTGGCAGGGGGCAAGGGCAGCCCCAGCAGAGGGTGTGAGAGTCAGAGGCTCGAGGCCAGCTCGCTGTTGCCACCAGCTTTCTTCAGGCCAACCCTCCGCCCCGGCCCAGGCTGGGCTCCTCCGGTCCTGTTCCGCTGTGAGGGAGGGCACCGGGCCCAACCTCGGCAGCCCAGGATCTTCGCTCCAGGAAGGGTGGAAAGTGGGGCGAAGGGAGCCGGGCAATCGCCAGTGTCCACGGAGAACTGGCCTGTATGCGCCGCGATGACCAGCAGCTGCCCTGCTGACCAAGAGCCCAGGGCCAGCACAGCCCCGACTTCTCGGAAAACCGCCTTCACTCAGAACAATCCCGGGACAACCCCGCCCCCATCATGAGGTGTCTGCGGCGGGGTCTTCCCGTCAGACAAGGCCTGGGTCTTGCCTGAGGACCCTGCCCCGGGGACGCCGGGACCCAGGGCGGCCCAGCCCACGGCGTGTTCAGAGGAGATGCGCGTTTCCCTGAGCAAACTCCTGAATCGGCAACTTCCGCGGCGCAGGACTGGCCTCGCCGACCGCGAGCTGCCAGGGCGGCCGAGGGCGGCCGAGGGCGCCTTGGGGACGGTGGTTTCTCATCCTGAGTAGCTGTTCCCTCAGGCGCCCCGCCCGCGCGCACTTGTGGCTTGCACTCCTCTCTGCTTGTCACACTTCAGTTTTTAAAAAAGCGCTCGGCTGCCACAGCAGAGGGGTGTGAAGGGGGGTCGCCCAGCTCTGCGCGCGCGCTGCCAAGGGCGGCCTGACCTTCACCGGGAGAGGGCAGGGGGCTTGGCCAGGTCGGCACTCGTCCCCGCGCAGAGGTCTCCGCCCGCACAGACGTGGTCGGCCCTGCAGTCGGCGCCAGGGCCCCGCTCCGTCCACCCAAGGCGATGCCCCCTCCGGCAGACCCGGCCGCCCCTTCGCGCTCGTCCCGGAGCGCAGGCCCGGCTCCTCCTGGCCCGGGGGCGCGCACCGCCTCACGGCGGGTAGGCGGCGGGCAGCGGCCGGGAAGGGCCGGAGGACCGATCCCAGCCCTCGGGGTCGGCGGCCGAGACTCTCCGGGACCCAAGCGGGGATCGGCGCTGCCGAGCGCGGGGCAAGGGGGCGGCCCGGCCGGGACGGACTCCGCAGCGCGGCAGGCGCGCCTCCCCTAGGCGTCCTCCGGGACGGGGAACCGGGACGCCGCGGGCTCTTTTGTTCTAGTACCGGGGGCGGAGGCGGCGGGGGCGGCGCTCCGCCTGGACAGGGTGCCCCAGAGCCCCCGCACGCTTTGCCCGCGGGGAGGGGACGGAGGGGTGGACCGCGGACCCAGGGCCGGGGTCGCGCCGCGCGGACTCACCTCCCCTTCCAGCTGCACAGGTCGCTCGAGTACTGCGCGCCCGCGCCGCCCAGCAGCACGGCCAGCAGCACGGCCAACGCCAGCGGTTGAGGCGGCGGCGGCGGCGGCGGGACGGGGCCCGGGGACGGGGGCCGTGGCCACAGCCGCCCCGCGCGTCCCCCGGCCGCCCGCGCCGCGCCCCGCATGCTCTGGCTCCGGCCCGGCGCCCGCCCCGCGCGCGCGCCCACCGAGCGGACTCTCGACCCGCACGGCCGGTCTCCGAGTCCAGGCGAATCACGTCGCGCGCCCCCCGCGCAGCTGGCGCGGCCGCTCGCCCATAGCGGCCGCTGGAGCCCCCGGAGCCTCTGGAGCACGCGGAGCTCCGTGCCCGCCGCCGCCGCCCGAGCTCTGAAGTCGGCGAGTCAGCAGCCCGTGTCCCGGCTCAGCTGGGGGGCGGTGCCCGCCCGGCCGCCCCGCCCCGCCGGCCGCCCCGCGCCGGAACCCCGCCCCGCGGGCCGCCCCGAGCTCCTTGCCCTGCGCCCGGGCCCGACGCCCCGCGGACCAGAGCGCGATGCGCCTCGGGAGCACCCAGCACGGGGGGCGCGTGGTCCCGGGATTGGGACCGGCTGGGGCTCGATGCAGAGGCGGGGTCGCGCGGAACGGAAGACGGGTCCGAGAAAGAGGAGCCAAGCTGCAAAGCGGGGTCCGAGTGCGTCGGTGGCCTGTGCGATGCGGGGGCGGGGGAGAAACCCGAGCCCCAAGGCTACGCAGCGCCCCGCCCTCTGTGGTCAAACAGTGGCGGTGCCGCGGCCCCATCGTGCAGAATGAGCCTGAATGGCCGTGGGGCCGCGGCAGGTTTATGTGACTCGTCTGAGCCCATCAGGGCTGTTCCCGGCACAAAGCCCTCGGCAGATTTTGAGTGTTTTGCGGAGTCTCAGACTCCATCCTCTTCTGGGGCCCGAGGTGGGGGTGGCCCTGCCTGGCTGGGGACTCACCGGGGCGTGGACTCCGGGGCACCCACTCCACAGAGAGTCTCTGGGTTTGCTGGCCCCGAGGCGTCGCTGCCCGCTGGCCCCGCCATCCGGACTCATTAGGTCTAGTACCAGCCGCACCTAATTCCCACGGGATTCTTGGAGAGGGTGATCTCCAGATCACAATTTTCCACCCTTCCATCTCACTGCGCACAAAAGAATGGCTAAAATTCTGCAGCGCACCAGAAAATACACACATATTTGCAGATCTGGTAAAAAGTAGGTAAAATGTTGATTCATTCGCACTGGACGGCTATTGTGGTGTTGGCTGCTGTCGTTTTTTTACTTGACAACAAGGAAAAAGAGGCCTGTGCCCCGACTACATAGGCATCGCATGCTTTAAAAAGTCGTGCGGCACAGCAGGTGAAAACCTGTGCTCGAGATGTGAGCAGCACTCCCCAGCCTGCCCCGTCTGCAGATATTTCCAAATACCTGTTCTGGAAGGATGAGTGGCGAATACAGTGGGACGAGGGCCGTTTCCTTCACCCAGCAGTCACTGGGGCCACCATGTGCCCGGCAGCTAGTGGGGGAGACAGCGGGACGTGCGCCCCAGTCCCTACTGGAAGGGCTGAGGCCAGGAAGCTGGGCCGGTCTGGGTGGGGCCTCCATGGTGATGATGAGGATCCCGGCAGAGGGAAGGGGCCTGACCTGTGGGCAGCCCGGCTGCAACCCCGAAAGCAAGTCTTTCTGCCTCCTCACACTCCCTGATGTCCGTCTGGGCTCCAGAACCTGTCCTCGTGTTGGCGTTTCTAGTCCAGCCAAGAAACATTTTGAGAGGAATTTCAAGTGACCGGGAGGGTAGAGGCGACTTCCCGCCCCTGCCGACTCGTAAAGTGCACCCTTGTCCCGTGCTTCGAGGTCTGGAGTCCCCTGGGGTGGGAGTGATCACGCTCAGAAGAGGCCTGAGCCTGCAGGCCCCGCACAGGGAGGCAGCCCCCTCTGGAGCGCTGCGGCCAGGGGAGGGGCCACCCTGGAAGGAGAAGGATGATCTGAAGCAGCCCTAGAACTCCGCAAGTCAGCCCACCCAGCCACACCCCAGGGTGGCAGTGTCCGGTCACACACAGTGACGCCACCCTGAGACACGCGTCCAGCTTGGAGGCTGGGCTCAGGGGCCTGTGGCACCCCTCCCCACACCCCAGTACTGCAGGGGCCAGGGGTAGAAGGGCTTCAAGAAATGGGCAAAAGGAGACCACCACCCCGAGACGCTGGAACCTGCCACCACCTCTGTGCCCAATAAGGGTGTCGGGTCGGAGCCGCACTGTGGTCTCCCCTGCAGGCGGCCCTCAGGCCCCACTGCCCTTGAGGGCCTGTGGCTTCACCGAAAGAAGAGACTGAGTGCTGCCAGCAACCCAGACAGCTCCCGAGCCCGTTCTGCTAAATAAAATAAGCACAAGAAAAGTGCGAGGTTATTATGTGGAATATTAAAAACAAAAAAAATGTAACAAACTAACAAAACACACTCGAGACACAGACGACAGAATGGTTACCAGAGGGGCAGCGGGGAAGCTGCGCGAAGGCTCAAATATGAGGGGGGGCCCCAAAAAGGTAATTTATTTATACAAATTTTTGTTTTTATTCTTAAATGTTTAAACTTTAGTCACCTTCTAAGTAGTCTCCATCTGACACACTACACCTATCAAGACATTTTTTTTCTACTGCTCAAAACAGTTTTGACCTTGTCAAGGCCTTTTAGTGCTGCTGTTTTTTTGCTTCACCTCTTCCACATCAGCTAAACGTTCCCCTTGGAGGCCTTTTTCCATCTGGGGAAACAAAATAAGGTCGCTTGGAGTGAGATCGGGTGAATAGAGAGGGTGGAGCATGAGGGTCACACTGTTTTTGGTCAAAACTTGGTGGACACTCAGCCTCGTGTGGGCAGATGCACTCGTAAATCACCCGCTGTGAAATGGGCAAACGCACTGAGTTTTCAAAAAAAATTCACTGAAGCCGAACGCAGCCTCTCCCAATAACACCAGCTGGTGCGCTGATACAGATGGGTTCCTAGAACACTCGCCCAGCCGGGGAAGCCTGTGCTTCAAGGGGCCTGCCCTTCGGGAGGTAATTCTGGTGTTTTTGGTTCCCCCCTCATATGTGGTAACAGAAGGAAACTAGACTGTGGGTGGTGAGCGTGCAGTAGACACACAGGTATCAAATTATAATGTTACATGCCTAAAATGTATACAACGTTATTAACCAATGTTACCTCAATACATTTAATTTTAAAAAACACCCAGCCTCGGCTGGTGTAGCCCAGTGGATTGAGCATCGGCCTGCAAACCAAAGGGTTGCCGGTTGGATTCCCAGTCAGGGCACAGACCTGGGTTGCAGGCCAGGTCCCCAGTAGGGGGCGCGCGAGGGGCAGCTACACATTGATGTTTCTCTGCCTCTCTTTCTCCCTCCCTTCCCCTCTCTCTAAAGATAAAATAAATAAAATCTTAAAAAAAAACACCCAGAGACCACCGAACCAAAGGGGAGAGGCTGTCCCTGTCCCTGGGGCGATCCAGGGTGACCCAGAACTGGTTCCGACCCCAAACCTCCAGTACCCAAGTCCCTAACGTTACGACAGCAAAACAGTGCGTCACATCCCATGGAACAGCTTTGGTTAATAATGTATCAGTATTGGCTCAGTGACCCTAACAAAAGCCTTAATAATGGGGATTCTGGGACCCCAAAAGTAAGTCCACAAAAAATAACAGCTAGGGCAGCCTGCTGGCCTGGTGGGGCTTGTGGAAGAGCCCGGTGGGGAAGGGCCTGGCCGTGCTCAGCCTGCCCTCCAGGGGACACGGCTACCTCCAGACGCCCAGAGGGTCCCCGGAGCAGGAATTTCCAGACTTCCCACCTCCTGACAAGCCGCCAGCCACAGGGCGTGACCACAGCAGCAGAACTGGTTCCCCTAGCGTCACTCAGCTTCTGAGAGGCTCACGCTCCAGAGACACTGCCGGCCACCTCTGCACCTGCAAGGTGGGGGGCTGTCGACACCCTCCTGGCCCTGGAAAGCCACCTGCCCAGCAACCGCCTGCCCCACCTCACCCCCTAGGGCCTGGCCAGGAACAAGGAGACCCAGAGGGTCCCTGCCAGCTAGAGCTTGGGGGCCCTCCCAGGCAGTAAGAGAAGCTGGGGTGTGTTCGTCCACGGATGGCTGAGGGGCACTTCCCCCAGTGAGGGGACAGTGGGCCACCCTCACCAGGGTTGCCCCAGTGTGCCCTGCAGGGACCTGGGTGATGACTCCCAGCCCTGCCCTGAGGGAGGCCACCTGCACACCCCAGCCCAGCCCTCCGCACCCCAGGCCCACATCTTCTGAGCCACCAATGGGTCTTCCCGGGCCTGAACGGAGGGCTGACCCCACCCCCTTCCCCAGGATGCCGGGTCCTGCTCCCGGGTGAGCCCGATCCCAGGCAGGAAGACAGACGGGGCAGCCCTGGGCCCAGCCAGGTGATCGCCCACCACAGGAAACGCCCTCACAAGCTCCGGGAATGCGTGCTGCCCACAGGTTAGCGCCCCGCCCCCTCGCCGGGCCCCAACCCCCGCCTCTCTCCCTGGGCCCCCAGCAGGTGCACGTTTCTGCGCCCTGCAGCTGCACACAGCCTGTCATCGAGGCTCTCCAAGCTCGGCTGCGATCATGCCCGGGCTGGGAGCTTCCAGGGTGGTGACAATGGGAAGACGAAGTCATGGCTGCCAGGGCTCAGGGCCAGGGACCCTGCCTCTGTGGAAAGGTGCAGCCTCGCACTCCACACCCTCCGCCTCCCCCAGGCTCAGGGATCCCAGGCCTGCTGCCTGGGTGTTGGGCACCACCGTGGTACCGTCAGCACAGTGTGGAGCCTCCCAGGGAGACCAGGTCCCTCACTGCAGCGAAGCCCGCGTTGCGTTTTCTCAGTTGTCCCCAAATTGCCCCATATAAGGAACACCACCCCCACTGGAGCCAGACCCTGCTCTCTCTCCAGGGACCCAGCCCTGGAGACCAGCAACCCCAGGCAAGAGGCCCCGGGCGTGCTGAGCTGGCCTCCCCGTTCACACCAAATTACCAGCCTGACCTGCTGGCACCGGAAGTGGGCGTGAGGGGGCCTGTGGAGCCCTGCCACGCATGCACACGGCACCTGTCAGCACCCACTAGCCCAGGACTCTGGGCGTCTGGAGCAGAAACAGGACAGCGGGAGGTCTGGGCCCTGAGGTGGACGAGGTGTGAAATCCCTTCCCCACCCCGACCAAAGGAGGAGGCAGGCCTGCCGCGGCGCCGGGGGCTGAGCAGCCAAGGTGGGGGGCCCCAGGCGCCCAAGCTCCCCCTGCCCAGGCCCCAGGGAAAGTCATACGTGCCTCAGACAGGGTGGGGTCGGAGTGGACAGTGCAGTCACTGCCTGGGAGTGACCCAGCTGGACCAGCTTATCCCTTCACGGCCCCAGCTGGGAGGCCCAGAGACAGGCGCCCCGGGTCAACCGTGGCCGTGCATGGGTGACTCAGCCCAGGGGAGCAGGTAGTGGGGGCCGTGAACCCTCTGGTCTGGAGCCTGTCCGTGCGGCCTCGTCCCCTCCCATGCAATTAGCCTCTTGTCCCACTGGCCCAACCCTAGGGAGAGGCCACATAGGGACTGGGACAGGGCCAGGCGTGCCCCCTGCTGGAGGGGCTGAGAACAGGCCTGCAGGCCCTGGAGTGTGTGTGTGGTGGGTGGAGGGCGCCCAGAGGCAGAGGAGAAGGCCAGAGGCCATCACTGCGGCCAGAGGCCATTGTTCACATGCCCCGAAGCTTCCACTGGGTGGAGAGGTGGGCCTTGGGGCACAAGTGGGGGTGTCACCTCCAGCCATGGTATTGGGAAACCCCGTGAGCCGTGTGGGCCTCCCCTGCCCCAGGCCCACGGTTCTGGAGACAGTGCTCACAGTGGGGCAAGTTAGCAGCCCAGAACCCCACACAGCGAGAAGCGGGCGCCTGGGGGCCTGGGGAGTGTCCTGGGAGCAATGACATGTGCCTGGACCATGGAAACAGTGTCAGGGGACGCGGGCAGGGACGGGGGCTGGGACCCCACCTGGGGGCGGGGCCAATGGTGTGAGGAGGGGAAAGGTCCCACCGCAGTGTGAGCCCAGGACATTTACCCTCAGGTCTCCTCACGGAGGCCAGATCCATCACCCAGGGACCTGCTGCCATTACAAACTCCTTCCTGCTCCAGCACCCAGTGTGAGGGGCGCGCTCCGGAAATAAGCTGGAGGAACTGTTGATTCCAGAAACCGTCTCGGACAGGCCGTGGGCGTGGGGCCAAGGAGACGAGTCTGCTCCAAGGGAACAGGAAGCTGTGAGTGGGAAGACCCCACCCCGCCCCGCCGTCTGAGGGGCTGCTGGGCATCGGCCGAGCAACGGCCCCTCTGGGGCAGCGGCCAGGCGGGACACCCCTGCTTCCAGACCTGTAGCCCAACCCGGGTCCCAGCAGCCCCTGCAGGTGAGAGAGCGTGTGGCCCACGAGGACGTGCTCTTCTCTCCAAAACAATTGCTCGGGTTTCCAATCCATTCGGACGGAGCTGTAGGTGTGAGAATGGATGTGGAGGGCACGGAGCGACCGCGAAGGAACTGGAGGAAGCTGACCGTGCGCGGGGTCCCCGACCAGAGTCTGCGTGGTTGTCGCCCCAGGGTCAAGGGGGCTGGACGGTGTGGTTGGTTGGTGAGTTGAACCTTACCCAACAGGCGGCCCACGGTGGGCAGCTTAGGAAGGCCCAGCCCACCTGGTGTGATGCAGAGGGAGGGACTCAGAGGCCTGGGGACGTGGACTGTTCCTGGGGGTGTCACTGAAGAGCCACCCACCACGCGGGACAGGCCCCAAAGAGAGCCGCTCGCCAACACTTGAGAAATAAATACCCGTGTGAGGGGAGCCCCTGTGCCCCTCAGGACCTCTGCGATGGTTCTCCTCCGCGGGGCGGGCTGCACAGAGGGACCCGCAGCCCCTCCACGGGAAACCCTAAACACATAGGGGCAATGGGGCCCCCGCATGCCTTCTGGGACTCACAGGCCTGAGGCCTGGCTCCCCGAGCCGGGCGTTCCCGGAGGTGGATCAGAAAGGACGCCCACTGAATTCTTACTTGGTCTGTCGGAGCAGACACAGTCTAGGCAAGGGAGCGAGGGTCGGGCTGAGTCACAGAAACTGGGTCACGGCCCCTCGGGCGAGTCCCAGGCTTGAGCCGGTCGACAGACCCAGAGCGCCTTGAATGAAGGGGGGCTGAATCCCCTTGAGGAAGGACCCAGGACTCCACTGCAAACTCACATTGTTACCTTTCCTCCCAGACAAACCAAAGGGACCTGTGCCCATTGCCGGCGTGCTTTGGGGGAAAAGAAATAATCACACCTTTAGGGACCACTAGACACTCTGACCTGCCACCGATCCTAAGAGACCTAAATATCCCCATGGCCCACGGGTGAGAGCAGGGGCTCGGGGGCCCGGGTGGTCAGTGGAGGTTTGGCCCCGGTCCATCTCACAGGGGATCCGCCAGACTTACCTGTAGTCGTCCACCCCCCACGCCGTCCCGATTCTGGAATGCTTAATGGGAACAGCCACGCACAGCTGGCAGGACCCCTGACAGCCTCCCTGACCCGCGAACTGAGGCCTGTTACGTAGGGCAAGGCCAGGTGGGAGCCGCTGGAACTACCTCGACCCAGGAAAACTGACCAAATGCAATGACGCCGTCCTGGAGGGTGGTGGAAGTTAGGGCCGCCATCAAGGCCCAACCTTGCAGGGGGGCCCCCACCAAGTTAACTTTCCTAGTAGCCTCTGCAGAAGACAGCTGGGTCTCAGACAGGGGCAGCGGGTTGTCACAAGCTCGATCAGGCGGTGACTCCAGCTGCAGCTGCAGGTGTGGTATCAGCACTTGAGCAAATGGACACACTGCCAGCACCTGGCTCACAGCTCTCAACCTGGGAAATGCTCTTTTCTCCCCAGAAGCAGCTCGCTGGGAGCTGGTGAGGCCAGAGAGGCACCCTCACCATCCTGCTTCGGGGGACGCCAGCTCCCCAGCCCCACGTCACAGTTCAGTCTGCAGAGACTGTGATCACGGTCCCTTCCACAAGACGTCGCACTGGTCCCTCACTACACGGATGCATCATGCTGAGTGGAACTGCCGAGTAGTCATGAAAGTCTTCTAAGCTCCCTGGTGACGTTTGCAAGTCAGAGAAGTAAACGCAAATAAAATCCAGGGGCTTCCTACCTCTGTGAAATCCCCGGGAGCCCAGGCGGCAGGAGGCAGGTGAAGGAAGACCCGTTGCCCCTGGTCCCGCTCATAACCAAGAGAGGCCTGAAGGCTGGTGGCTGCTCCCAGTTTGGGGGTGACTCCTTCCTCTTTGGGTGTGCTACTCCAGCCCGTGTACCCAGGGACCTTCAGAGGTGCTGGCGTTGAGTGGGGCCCGGGACAGGGGAGGCTGGCAGTGGGTCCCAGGTGCTCTGCCTTGTGGCCGTATGATCCCGCAGAGTCGATGCTGCTCGAAGGTCCGTGGCAGAGAAAGACACTGCGCCCGCCTGCCCCACTGGCACACCTTGTGTTTCCTGCAGAAACCCACCTTTGCTTCGATCCAGCCATCCCCCATCTGTAAGTGCACTTGACGAAACAACAGTCGAGGGCCCCAGAGGGGCTGTGGGGGGAGCCCGGGTGGCTCACACACAGCCCCCCCTTTTCCCTCCCTACTCTGTCCTCTCCCCTGTCCATACCTGACACTGCCGTTCCGGAACGGCAGTGACAGCCACTAGAAAGTGCTGGCACCTGTTTCACCCTGGAGCGCGGAGGGGTCATCGGACTCTGGGTGCCCTGAGCCTGCCGCTCATACTTGTTGGGGTGACCGCCCGCCTGCCAGCCTCGGGCGCGGAGCAGGGCAAACGAGGCGGAGATCATGGTTGAGCTGGGGGAGCTAATTAAGAGGCTTTAAACCATATTTCTTAATTATAAAAGTAAATATGCCGCCCCGGCTGGTGTGGCTCAGTGGTTGAGCGCCGGCCCAAGAACCAAAGGGTTGCCGGTTCGACTCCCAGTCAGGGCACAGGCCTGGGTTGCGGGCCAGGTCCCCAGGAGGGGGCGCGCGAGAGGCAACCACCCATGGATGTTCCTCTCTCTCTTTCTCCCTCCCTTCCCCTCTCTCTAAAAGTAAATAAATAAAACCTTTTAAAAAAATTAATACGCCATTGAAAACAAGCCAGCTGTTCTGGAGATCCTGAGAGAAAGAGGAGGGATTTCTGCTTGTCTCTCCCGGCCTGCCCCACAGTGGCGGCTGTACTTCCAAGCGTTCCCTTGGTGTTGCAGGTGTGCTTGTGTGAACAAGTGTGTGCACACGTTTGTGTTTGTGTGTGCATGTGGGCATTTGTCCGCAAGTATGTGCATGTGAAGAGTCTGCATGGGATTTGGTAGACGGAGCTTGGAGCATCCACGGCGGCTGTTCCATCTGTAGTCCCGGAAAATCCGCAGGGAGCTCGCAGGGGCCGCAAGGCTGGTGCCGGTGCCTGCAGGGCAGGAGCTGCATTTCAAACCCAATTTTTAAAAAGCACATCGCTGAGTTGGGAGCCAGCATCGTAACTTTCTTTTCCGTGCCCGGCTTGTCACCCTAGGGGACGCAGTGCCGGCCCAGGCGCCAGCACGGGGTGCGGAGGAGAAAGGAGTTAAAGTCTGGTGGTGTCAACAGGAAGCCCTTTTGTTGGCGTCTTTGAATTCTGTCTGTTCTCACTTCTTTCAAGTCCAGCCGAGGGCGGGCAGAGCGGCTGCCATCTCCCTGGGTGACCAGCCTCTGAACGTCCAGTCTCCTTTCCTGGCGACGGCCCAGCCTGCCCACGCCACCGTCCCTGCTGACCCTTTCTACGGTGTCCAGAACCCTGAACCCCGGAGCCACAGGCAAGGTGCCGGCAGGGCCCTGTGGCAGGGATGCGAGGTGGCCCTGGGGAGCGGGACATTGAGCCTGTGCCCAGTCCCCGCTGCACCCTCCTGGCCCCACCTCCACCCTCCCTGAGAGGAAATCAAGCCACCACCCTCAGGGTGGTGCTGATGGCTAGGCCGGGTGGCGGTGCCAGTGCAGCTCCTTGGGCAGGTGTGTCTGGTTCGCCTCGGGCCCCTGCATGCCCACTCGGCAACTGCACACGGTAGGTGCTCAACTGGACTTTGAATCCTGGAAGGACTCTAGCTCCAAGAGATGTTCACCGGAGGGCTCTCAGGTGATCAGAAATGTCCTCGGGGAGGGTGTGCGCACAGCATCCCCTTGGCTGTGGGTGTCTGCTCCTCACGGCCCACGCTTGGGCCACGTGCAACCACGCTCTGCAGACAGCCCGCCCCCCTCATTCTGGGCACCATCTGCCTCGCTGGAGCATGAACCCAGCCCCCAGACCCGTCAAGTGGCCCGACTTCTGACTTGGAACAGAGGCGATAAGCCTGCGCCAGCATTGCGGGAGGAAAGGCAGCACAGCCCACGCTGCGTCCAGATCCTCCTGGGAAAGGGCCTGCCTGGCTTTCTGAGTGGCAGCGGGAGGTGGGCAGGGCCGGCTCGCAACTGGGTTCCCAGCCCCGCCCATGTCACAGGCTCACAGGGTGACCCCTCGGGGAGACCTCAGGAGCCCCCAAGATTGGTGGTATACAGAACTGCTCTCTCATTTTGTTTTCCACTTTCCCACTCACACATGTGATTTCCATGGATCCTAAGCAACTCAAACCATTTCTAGAAAAATGCCCATTTTAGGGAACTGCGGGCATCTCTCCCTTCTGAAAAAGGCGGCGCTGGGGAGGACTGTCAAGCTGTCTGGTGAAGTGGTAACACGCATCCAGGCCCAGGCCTCAGCTACCCATCGCCCGGGCGGGACGGGGGCTCTCAGGGGCACTTTCCCTGAGTGAAACCCACGCGTTTCCTGTACTTCCAAAAACGTCCGATCAGGAAGTACTAAACCTCACAGGGCAAAAATAACTGCGTCTTTCCCCAGATGGCCCTGTCTCTCAGCCACAGAGCACGTCGGTGACACCCACGCCCCTAGGCCCTGGGTTACCACTGAGCCGCCCTGACCCTAACCCCACCTCTTTCTCAAAAGGATGAAAGTTATGCTTTTCTTGGCTGAGAGGCCTTTATCTGCAGCCTGTCTCTCTGAGAAGGGGTTTGAGGGATCAGCCAACCTGAACACCGCCTGGGCAACGGGACCAAACGCAACCTGGTCAATATGCAGGGGGGTGGGGGCTGTGAACGGGCCCCCCTCGTCCCCCCCACACTGACCGGGAGTGGCCAGTGGTCCGGACGCGGAGCGCCTCAGGGCTCACAGGGTCCATGGGGTGGGGAGGGATGGGGGAGGGTGCTGAGCGGGCCCTGGCCTGGGTCCTCGTGGGTGGGCCCTCTGTCAGGAGTAACGGACACCATCGGCCACCGTATTCTGACCTGCTTGTCACTTTTTTCCTCTCAGTGGCTACAAGAAGCAAAGGCAACACCCCGTGGGAGATAACAGGTGAACATGCTGGAACTCAGTCAGCTTCCTGGCAGCCCACAGGTGGGTTTGGCTCTCCCCACCATCGCCTCCCTTCGCAGCCAGGAAGCAGGCTCTGAGAGTTTCGGTCATGCCTCGTGGACGAGCAAAGGGCCTGCCGGCCAGGGGCCGGCCGCACAAACGCTTCACTGTTCGTGGCTCCACAGTTCAAGCCCCGCTCGGCTCCACGAACATCTCGGGCCACCTCCTCTGCTCTGAAAACCACGAGGCTCGGCGATGACATCTAGATCCCGTGGCCAGGAACCTGAAACTCCCAGAAAACCTGCATGGGGTGCATCACCAGCCCCTCTAATTTTGGTGAATGAATCCACAGTTTACAGGTGTCTGCACATTTGTGGATCATCTTGGCCCATCTGCTGTGGCAGGCGTAGAACTGACAGAATCGTGAGGCGGCTGGTCCAGCCTCGTGCTTGCTTGAGTGGCTGTTGGGGGCACAAATACAGACGGCAACGAGCCTGCCGGAGCCGCGGCGCAGGGGCAGGCCGTCCTCCCTTCCCAAGCCCAGGAATGCCCGGCGTTGCCGGTGCTTAGCTCTCCCCTTGCTGTCCGTCGCTCACGCAGTGCAGAGTCGTGTCAGCAGGTGCGGTGGGCAGCTGTGTCCTCAAAACACATGTTCAGACATACTTTTGCCTTAGAGTGTTTATTTTTTTTAAATTTAAACTTATTCCTGTTTGTCTAGGGTCCTGTTCATTTTCATAGACGCCAACGTCTTACAGAGACAGCTGCAGGGCTCTCCGCTCAGGAAAGGCCACTGCGCAGGGCACACAGGTGTGGAGGTGGTGGTCCGTGGGAGGTTAGCAGGGTTTCCTCTGACCGGCCAAAGGGCAGCTGCGACCTGGACGAGGGGCCCCAGGAGGGGACAGCGCGAGCCCTGAGTAACCACATGGTCCAAGAGAAGCCAGAATCCCTGTATTCTGTGGGGTTACCCGGCCTTACAGACAGTCTGCAGCCCCAACAGACAGGTAAGAAGCCGGATGCGGCAGGACCGCCGGTTCGCAGCAGCCCCTGTGGGCCACGGAACTGGACGATATAAATTCTGGGGGACTCGGAATTATTACCTGACTTCACTGATCTGATTATCAAAATCATCACAGGGTCTGAACCAGCAGCTGATTTCAGACAGTGTACACCTGGTGTTTGGTGGTTTCCACACTTACTGTGTGAAATTGCGTTAGAAGGCGTTTGGGACATTTTGACACATTTTGATATTCTGAGGTCTCTAACGAGATCTAAGTGTAGACGCTGTCTTATTTTCTAGACTTGGCTACAGGGTAAATGACCCTGGTTCTCTTTCTTTTCTCCCTCCTTTCGTTCGTCCCTGAGCACCTGCCCAGCGCTGCCGCTGCTCTGGGCGTACGGGCTTGGGGTGAGCAAGCCGACAGTGTCCTCAGCTACCTGTCCCCAGGCAAGCGAATAGATGCTGGGGGTTTGAGGTGCCAGGGTGAGGGGAGCCCCTGTAAGTTTACCCAAGTCCGTGTCTGTGTCCAGGTGGCAGGTGAGCAGAGCCATCTCCGGTCCTCCGGTGGCCCCGTCTTGAAGGCCGTCTCCCTCATTTCCCAGCCGCCGGGTCCTGGCCCCATGCCAGCAGTGGGCTCCCACGGCTGCTGGACTCTGCCAGCAGCAGGGAGTTGGCAGTGGACAGAAAGCCCGTCCCGGCCCCCACGTAGGGAGAGACAGTGCCAGGGGTGCTTAACAGGAGGGCTGAGAGCACGAGGGGCCGACAGGGTGTTGGGGGCTTGAGGAAGCGGGGAGGCCCTAACGCGTGAAGAGATAAAAGTGGTCTGCGCTTGTCCACACGCGGGGGGTCTACGCACTGATTTTCTTTGCTGCTTCTCATAGCTAGATGGGTCTGAGGCCGGGACCCTGACAGGGAGGAGGGGCTGGGGCGGCGGGCAGGCGCAAGGGCAGGGCAGGGCCCCCGCCCCAAGGGCGGCCCCGGGTGCCGTCCAGACTGTGGAGGGTGGAGGCTTCTCTCTGCTTCCAGCTAACAAGGTGGTCCGCCCCGTTCTCCCTGCGCTGACAGGAGGCATGAGGCTCCCGGGCCAGAGATCAAGGAGTTTACAGCCCACAGCACTGGACCAGAGGGTTAGTGCGTGTGAGTGGGGGCATTCCTGAGTCCCATTCCAGAGGGACGCGGCACCTACAGGGCTGTGTGGCCGGAGAGGACCTGAGCTTCACAGCAGCCAGAAAGCAAAACAGCAACTCCGCCCAGTGGGCAATGTCGCCCTCTCCTCAAGGCTGCTCACCTGCCTGCCCAGGAAACCTTCTGGACTCTGGTGACCTGTGAGTGGCAGCGTCACTGAGCGTGTCCGGCCCTGGAGGCAGGAGGCCAGGCTTTGGGCTGACGTCTTGGACGGCTCCTCACAGGGAGGGACACCTGGCATTTCCCTTCCTGTGTCCCCCAAATGCTTACTCGGCCCCACAAAGGGGGGACAATTGGGTAGGGGCCCCACTGCTGGCCCCAGCCCCACGGTGTACCTGCCTAAGGTGGGCTCCACGCTAACCCTGGCGAGGCCCCCGGGGGCCCCTGGCGTTGACAGTGACATCAGTAGCATTGGAGCCTTCCATAAGGCCCCCTATGAGGAGGTCACCCCTAAAACCGCTGGCTCCCCCACTCCTCCTCCCAGTCCTGTCAGACATGGACGCACCGAGCCCTTTCTCTCACAGGTGACAGGTCCCGTTAATATTTAGGAGGAAGACACCTAGCTGGCCTGTGCACGCAGCTCCCACAGGCACCTGTCACCTACCTGTAAGTCGCCCAGAATTTGCAGAGCAGCTGGCGTCATCACTTTTGCAGCATCCCCACATGCTGACCGAGCAATGCGCCACTGGAGGGGACGCGCCAGTCCTGTCTGGTCTTCTGCCTTTCTGGCCTCACGCTCAACCTGAGCCACCCTCTGGGACCTGGCGCTGAGGCCAGCGGGGCCAGTGCACAAAGTTCTGGGCAGGTCTCCCCTGGCCTACACTCGGCTGCACGCCTGGGGCTTGGGGACACCTGTGTGTCCTGCAGTTGCCACCCAGAAGTACAAGGAAGCAAATGCCCCAAAGGGCCACCCCCAGATGACGGGCCCAAAGGGTAAAGGCTTTTCTCCTTTGCACCCAGGCAGACAATTCTCCAGGGCTCTGGGGAGGTCAGGGCCCCAGCTCCAGCTGGCCATGACGGGGATCCCCTCGACAGACCACCGTGGTCCTGGCCCCCTCTCCTCCCCTGCCCCCAGCTTCCTGGCCACAAAACCCCTCACCGCACAGGCCCAGACTCAAGGTCTGCCTTCTGGGCTAAGGGAGCAGCCCCTGGGCCAAGAGAAACATCCTATGTGATACTCAAATGCTCCCACCAATCCACACCGAACATTTTCTCAGCTGTTAATTAAATGCTGCCTTGATGGGAACCTCATTACTTCCTCCATCTGGTAGGAAGTCCAGCTCTGGCTTCTTAAATCAACCCTGGGAGTCTCAACTAGTCTTTGAAAAAACCAGAGAGAGACCTCTGGGCATGTCACACACTCAGACAGCTGGCTGCGCCCTTGTGAACCGATTATTATCAGGGTGCTCTGGCTGCCACGGGCAGTCGGTCTCCTACAGTCCGAGGGTGCTGCCCTCTGCCACGCTGGGTAGCTCTGGACCTCCCAGCAGCACCCACTGCCCGGGGAGTTCCTACCAGAGCTCTCAGGGGTTCATCCCGTCAGAAACGGGGAGCAGACACTTGCTTGCAGTGCTCGCATGGCAGTTGTTAAAGCTTGAAGCCCCCTTCGCTGACGCATTCAAGGCAAACCCGTTCTGACTCTGGGCCCCGTGTCCCCGAGCCATGCCTACGCCTCCCGCACCGGCGTTGTAAGAGGGCTGCAGAACGGTTTTAAAATTTGGAGGCCCTGGCTGGTGGTACCAAGCCTTCTGAGTATGGCCAGTATTCGCTAAACATTCTGCATAAAAAAACATTTTAAATAAAGAAAAATGTCACTCAGTGAACTAAAAGCAAGCAGTGGGAGTTTTGCCTCACTTTCCCTTCAAGTGTTCTTGACTTTGTTCATATTTTCATCCAACCACATCCTCTTCCCAGGGGGGTGTCCCTCCTCCCGGGGGGGGGGGTGTCGGTCCCTGTAGCCAGGTCTCTGCTGAGAATCTTCCTGCCGTAAAGGGAATAATCTCAGGCCGGTGCCCAGACACAGCACTGCATTTCTGAAGTGTCCTTTGGCACTCTGAATGTTTGCAAAATGCACACTCTAACAAAATTTTTATTAAGGAAAACACAGTGAAAAGCAAATTTCTGGCAGCAGGAGAAGTACAGGAAGCCAGACACAAGCAGCCAAGGCCAACTCTGACACCTGATGTGGGGGTGCCAGACACCCCTCTCCCGGGTCTCTTCCTCCCACTGATTACTGGGGCCCCAGGTCTGAAGCCAGCCCCGAGTCATGGTAGCTACAATGTGACTTTTCACCAAGTCGTTTAAAACGAAGCTATTCCTGATACACCACCACCCTGATACACCACCACCCCTGGAGAACATTAGGTCCTTGGAAACAAACTCAGATAGCTTGTGTTCCACTGTAGATAAGGGTGAGATTTTACTCATCTGACCTAAGAGTTTCAACTTGAAACAACAGGCTTCGCAAATAGTGATGCCAGTTTAAGGAAAAATTACACTTGAAGGGATGCCTAAAACAGAAGTTTGGCTTTGTCGTAATTGTTAGCTAGTAGAATGATTCGCACTTAATCTTAGTTGGGAGCAGTAAAGGCTCTGCCCTGGCAGCAGCGGCTAGGAACTTGCTCATTTAGTTCAGATGAGTTGGGACAGCCCCCGAGTGCGTGCTGGCACCGCAGTGCTTGTCCCAGCAGGTCCCATTGTCTCACTCCCACAGGCCTTGGCACCACCGGACCACTTGGCTCACGGCCCAGAGCCCTGTCCGCCGCGGGGCGGCGGGGGGTGGGGGGGCAACTTTCCCGGCCCGAAGCCTCTGGGACCCGTGGCACCCCCGGGCGCAGGGCAGCTGGTAGGCAGCAGGTAGGTCAAGGGTGTCGGGAGCTTGTTAAGCCGGGAAGGAAGGGGTTTCAGCCGCGATCGCTGCGTCTATGGCAGGGCTTGGCGCCCACCCGGGTCCCAGCTCCCCAACACCCTTCCTGGGACATCAGGAATCCCCAGTGCAGGTCAAACAGCGCAGGTGACGTGTCACCTGTCTCCTTGACACGTAGGACCTTTTTCAAACGGCTAAATGCACCCCGGGTCCACGAAGGTTTGGACTTTAAGTGGGAACCGTGCGCATGGCGTGGCGCCTCCCCCACCGCCCTCGTGCTTCCGTGACACCTGACTCTACTGAGGACTTCGGGGTCGATGAGCTCGCTCAGGTGAGGGCGGGAGGACTTCGGGGGGCGACAGCGCGAGAGCGGACGCCCGTACACAGCGCTCCCGCCGCCCTAGGCCGCGCCTCCCCACGGCGCGCTCCGCCTCGGCCCGCCCCGCCGGATGGACGTCTCTCTGCGCCAATCAGAGGAGGCCGGGCCTCGGCCCGCCCGCGCGCATGCGCCGTGGGCGGGCGTCCGGAGGCGCGCGGCCATGGAGACCCGAGTGGTAGGTGGCCGGGCGGCCCGCCCCCGCCCCGCGCCCCGTCCCCGCCCGTCCCGCGTCGGCCCGTCCTCGGCTGCGGGGCCGGCCTGGGAGGGTCTGCGCCCTAAGCCGCCAGCCCCGGCCGCGAGCCTGCAGGGCCGGCTGCGGCTCATCGGTGGCGGCCACTCGCGTCACGCTCCGTGCCCTAGATCTGGAGCGGACATGCTGTGTCCCTTTTGCTCGGGAAACCCACTCCAAAGTGAAGTAGCCGTGTCAGCGGACGGAACCGCCTGTGGCCGACACGCGGCGGGTCGGCCTCGGTGCGGGCCGCGCCCTCGCAGTCGCGTCTCCGAGCTGCGCACGGCCGTGCCCGCTCGGAGGCTTTTCCGTGCGGCACCCCGGACCCGCGCGCCTTTGCCGGCCGCCCCGCGGGCGGGGCCTCGCCCCTTAGAGACGCCTGTTCCCCCGGCGCTCGCCCCGCCAAGGACGCGCCGCGCCGCGCCGTGCGGGCGCCTCTCGAGGGGCTTCTTGGCTGCCGCTTCCCCAGCGTCGCGCTCCTACCGAAAGTGCGCGTCCCACCCAGGAAAGGGCCAGTCGGCTATTTTCGGGGCTGGGGTGGAAGATGCGCAGATGCTTGTTTCAACCCAAACGGTGGTTTTCGGACCAGTGATTGGAAAGCACGACGTTGCCCTCCAATGGGGAACGTTTTCGATGACATTCAGATTTTCGTTTCCTTCCCAAAAGCAGCCCAAAGAGCGGTGGCGGGAAGCGTGACCGTTGTGAAGGCCGAAGGGCTTCGAGAGCAGGCCCGGCGCGGCGCGGCGCGCGCGTCCGCAGCTCTGGCTCCCGCAGCCTGAGTCGGGTGGGCCCGGCCCCGCAGCAGGCGCGGGCGCCTCGGGACCCCCCACGCGCTCCACGCGCCCCGCCGGCGTTGACCCGGTCCCTTGAATTCCAGTCTGTGATCCTGCCGGTGCACGACGCTGAGCCCTGGCTGGACGAGTGCCTGCGGTCGGTGCTGCAGCAGGACTTCGAAGGCCCCCTGGAGCTGTCGGTGTTTAACGACGCCAGCCAGGTACGGGGGGCCTGCCCGCCGCTGACGCGCCCGCCGCGGGCCTGTCGCGGTCCAGCCGCCTGACCCGAGGCGCCTCTCGCTTGCAGGACAAGTCTATGGCGATCGTGGAAAAATGGAAAGTGACGCTGGAAGGCTCCGGGGTCCGCGTGGTCGTTGGAGGGCACAACGCTCCTTCGCCCCGAGGAGGTCAGTGTCAGTGTCCGTTCGCCGCGCCCGCAGGGCGTTTCCCACCCTCGCTAAGGGCCGGCGTCCCACCCCCACGCGCTCTTTGCTTGCTCGGCCTAACCGAGAGCCCTGGGTGTCTTGTTATTTCTGGTACAACTGAGTATTACTGGTCACCTCTGCTGCTTACAGTGCTTTTCTTGTGACATTAAAAAACATTTTGGCCGATGGCTTTTGGCTTCGTCGATGTTCTGCATAGTCTTTCTTTTCCTAGTTTGTCTGTTTTCTGTTTCCGCTCCAGTATTACTGTCTTCCTTCTGCTTGCTTTGGTTTTTCTAATTCTTTTTTTTATTTGTTTCTTTTTTTTTCCTGATTCTTAAGGTGGAAGCCGAGGTCGTTGATTTGAGACCTTTCTTCTTTTCTAACGTAGGCATTTAGTGATATAAATTTCACTCTAGCTATTGCCATAGCAACAGCCCACAAATTCTGAAATGTTTTCATTCCCATGCAGTTTCCAAATACCTTCTACTTTCCTTTTTGATTTATTTGATCTACGGGTTATTTACAAGTATATTATTTAGTTTCCAAATGCTTGAGGGATTTTCTGGATTCTAATTTAATTCCTTGGCAGTAATTGGCTTGAATCTTTTACACTGAGTAAGATTTACTGGATGGCCCAGGACAAGGCCTCTCCGGACAAGAGCACCTGAGGAGGCCGTGCACCTGCTGGCGCTGGAGGTGTTTTCCGCAAACGTGAGTCAGCTCGCGTTCGGAATCCTGTTTACATCGGTGTCCTTGCTGGACCCCAGTCTTGGTCCGCCGGTCACTGAGCGGAGTACTGGGATCTGTGACCCCAGATTGGTCTGTTCCTCCTTTGTGTGTTCTGAACCTCTGTGAACATCTAGGACTGTAATGAAATACTGACCCCTTCATCATTGTGCAATGACCCTCCTAGCCTCTGGTGATACGTTTGTTCTGAAATCTTTATTATTAATATCACTGCTGTTTGGGCTTTATTCTGACCGTTGTTCGTGCAGCACAAATTTTCCATCTCTTTGAGTTTTAACCCAGTTGTTTCTTCCTGTTTAAAGGGCACCCCCGGCACGCGGATTTTCACAGCCTGTGGGTCTCGCCCTTTCATCCAGTCTGGCTGTTTCTTCCCTCTCACGGGGGTGTTGGCACTAGTCATGTTTCACGTGACTACTGATCCGGTAGATCTGCATCCGTCTTCCTGCTATTAGTTTAATATTAGCTCTTGTGTTCTTTATTCCATTTTCCTCTTTAAAATTTTTTATTTATTGATTGGAGAGAGAGAGAGAGGTCTGTTGTTCCACTGTTTTGTGCATCACTGGTTGCTTCTTGTGTGTGCCGTGACTGGGATGGAGCCCACGGCCTCGGCGTATCAGGATGATGCTCTAACCAACGGAGCCACCTGGGCAGGCCTCCGTTTTCCTCTGTATCTGTCTTTTTCTTTTTTTTTTAATTAATCGAATATTTTTACAACAGCTTTGTTGAGATATAATTCACACACCACCCATCATAGTATAAAATCAAGCGTTTTTTTTTAGTATATTCACAGATGTGTGGAACCACTATCACATCAATTTTGGAATATTTTCATCACCTCAGAAACGCACCCCGTGTTCTTTAGTTACCACCCTCCATGCCCCATGACCCCGACCCCACACAACCGTGTATTGGTATTTGCTGTTCCATGAACCTTAGAAACATTTTGCTACATGAAAGGAGCCAGTCACAAAAGAGCATCTATCGTATGACTCCATTTATGTAAACTATCCTCCACAATAGGCAAATCTACAGACGAAAGCGGTTTCTCCCTGTGGCTTTGATCAGCATCTCCCTCCTGACTGATGACACCGAGCCTCTCTTCACGTGCTTGGTGGCCACACACAGATCTTCTTTGGAGAAATGTCTATTCACGTTTTGTCCATTTTTTAATTTGGTTGTTTGTCTTTTTTGATGTTGAGTTGTAGGAGCTCTTTATGCATTCCGGATACCTAACTCTGATCAGAGATGTGATTTGCAAATACATCGGATCTCTGGGCCAACTTGGGGAGTACTGTCATTTAGTGATACTGAGTTTTTTGATTCACAAACACAGAATGTCTTTCCATTGACTTAGGTCTTCTTTAATTTCTTTCATCCGCTTTTTATAATTGAAAATTTTCCTATAGTCAGTTATTGTAAAGCATCTATATTAAGTTGCTTCTGAAATGTATATAAACAAATTATGGTTTTTAAAAAATGAGTATGAGCATTTTCTTTTTCTCTTTCTTTTTAATCCTTACTTGAGGGCATTTTTCATTGCCTTTAGAGAGAGAGGAAGGGAGAGAGGCTTTAGAGCGAGAAAGGAGGGAGAAAGAGCAGGAGAGAAACATCCACTGGTCGCCTTTGGTATGCGCCCCAGCCAGGAATGCAACCTGCACCCCAGGCCGGTGCCGGAGCCCAGGGGCCTTTCTGTGTGTGGGACGGTGCCCCACCCACTGAGCCGTATTGGCCAGGGCATGGTATGAGTATTTTAAAATGTTGTTTAAGATGTTTTGCATCATCCATAGTTGAATGAAAATATATTGAAGGCATTTTGGTAACTGTTGTGATTGCTTATCTAATCTCCAATGGAAAAACAAGGCCCGGTGATTAGAGCGTCATCCCGATACACCAAGGTGTGGGTTTGATCCCTGGTCAGGGCACAAAGCAGAACAACAAATCGGTCTCTCTCTCTCTCCCCCCACTGCCCACCCTTTCCCTCCCTCCCTCTCCCCCTCCTCCTTCCTTTCTCTCTCTCAAAAAAATCAATTAAAACAAGTTATGTCTTTCATAAAATACTTTTTATGGGTTAGCTATAACTTGACCCATTTGTATGTATTCTATCAAGAACAAAAAAATTTGTTGTAATATTGTGAAGAAATGGAGTCATTCTGCTGTCTTTTTGAAGTTGTATAAGGTGGATTCCTTATTACATGCTAATAAAATGGAGTTAATTTGATTACATCTGAAAGGACTATTTACCTATAACAATATTTTCTCAAATATTATATAACATAGATCCAAAGTGTCAATTTTCAGGAATGCTGGGTTATTTTAATTGGATTAAGGTTCATTTATTATTATTTCCTATCATAATAGAGTAAAACATTTCTCAGTAATGTGGTCACTTGCTAAAATCAAAGTAAAACACCGTCCCACCCTCTTCTCTCCAGGAGTAAGGAATGTTGCTGCCGCACTGTGGCCCGAGTTTTTCCCGCTGTGACCATGACAACCGGCTCCCCTCACAAAGGGCCCGGCCTCCCCAAACATCAGGCCCGGGTGCAAACATTTGACTTTCTTCAAGGCAGTAATATTAAAGCAAATTCCTTGTCATTGCCAAACAGAAGATTCCTGTGGGGCACTTCCAGCTTCCTCAGTGAGCTGCGTGTTCCTTCGTGACCCAAATTTTGGGGTTCGCTATTTCCCCTTCTAAAACCCAACTCTGAGGAGCAACTTTTTAAACAGAACTTCTGCTGATTTACATGAGATCGTGGAAAGCCTCTGGCTCGATTTCATTTTCCACGTGCTGCTCTTTGGTTTGGTTCCCATGAGGCCTTTCTCTGGGCTTGCCCTGCTCTCCAGCGGTGACGGAGATTTAGCCACAGCTGCTAATCCGTCCCCAGGGTCCTGCCTGCCTCTGGGCACTTTCTTCTCTGCTTCACTCCTGCAGTTTGTGGAAATCTGGGACCTGACTCTGCTGACTGGGATTCTAGGAATTAAGCTGCTCCCCCGTGTGAAAACAGTACTGCTCTGGGCCTGCCTTGGATGCCCGAGTAAGGGGGTGGCTGGTGGTGGCGCTCACTCCCTGCTGCAGGGTGCTGGGCCCGGTGCTCCAGGGAGGGGCCGGCCCTCGCCCCACCTCAGGCAGGTGCTTTCCCCGTAGAGGTAAAGCAGGAAGCACCTTGGGTGCTTAACTAACCCTTAACTTTACTGTCACTCCACTCTCCCACGGGATCTCGCCTCCCACTTTCCGTCCCAGCAGAGAACACCGAAGCTGCTTGTCCATAAATCTCTTGGAATTTCTGCCGTGCCCGGCAGTGAGATTCAGGGGTCCAGGGCCTAAGCATTTTCAAAGTTCTTGCACAAAATGCTCAATAATGCTGCCAACAGCACCAACTCACAGTTTCCAAATACTGTCTACGGTTTTAAAAACTGTGTTAGTTTGGCTTTTGGAAGTAGTATGTCACTAACTTAATTTGTTTCATTGCAAATGATTTAATTCTTTTTTAAAGTTTGTTCTTTGCATATCCACTTTTGGGAAGCCCCTGCCCCTCTCCCTGTTTATTGCGACCAGTTTTTCTTTGTGTTTGCCTATCAACTTACATGAATTATTTATTCTTAAGGCTATTAATTTTGGGGTGCTGAACACTTAACTAGTATCCCCTCTTCATTTTGAGCACCTGAGGGATTTGCTGTGTTAACTTTGCACACACCAGTTTTTGCTTTGTGTGACTTTTCTTGATGGCACCACATCTGGAACTGCCTGGGAAACATGATTCGGATGTCGGCAACCTCTTCTTCAGGGACAGTGGTCACCGTGCCCCTGGAAGTCCCTTTAGCCCCTTCCTTTGGGGCCGAATACCTCCTCCAACACACCCTGTCCTCAGCACCCAGGCTCCGCTTGCTCAGTGTTAATGTCCGCACCCTCCGCTAGCCCTGTCTCCTCAGCCCAATGACAGCTGCTGCAGAGCCGGCCCCAGGCAGCCAGGGCTCCCATGCGCCATTCCCCTTCCCGCCACCGCACCCCTCGAGTGTGTGCTTTGCACCGGTTTCTCCCTGTTTAGACTCCGGCAGCCTTGAGTCCCTCCCTCATCCCTGAGTGTGTCTTCTCTTAATAAGCCCCCTTAAGTCGTTTTTCGTGGGGCTCTTCGTTTGGCATTTAACCACGGGTTATTGTTTAACTCTTTTCTCCAGCTCAGTTGTGATCTCTTTGAAGGCAAGGATTTTTAAGGACAGTTAGTAACATACCATATCCAGCCCTGTCTGGTATGGCTCAGCTGAGCGGAGCGGCACCCAGCATACGAAGGGACTGGGGTCCAATTCCCGGTCAGGGCACATACCTGGGCTGTGTGTTCGATCCCTGGTTGGGGTGCACGCAGGAGGCAACCGATCAGTGTTTGTTCTTTCTCTCTCTCTAAAATCAATAAACATGTTTAAAAACATATAGATATAAAATATCCATACAGAAAAATGCACTTGTCAAAATTGCATAGCTCAGTTAATTCTCACAAACTGAACTCAGCATGTAACTAGCACCCGATAAAGAGCTGATATTACTAGCCCCCAGGAGCCCCCACGGTCACCCCTCTTTCCCCAGGTGCACCCACGCTCCTGATTCCTAATGGCACAGGTGAGTGTGCTGCCTTTGCTCTGTGCAAATGTTACCACAAAGTGTCTACCACTGTGCTGGCTTCCTTTGCATCACCCACACTGTGAGCAGGCTGGGATGGGCTGTTTGCACGGTGGTGTACTGAATTTTTCCATTCTCCCTTGGAGAACGCGTTCTGTTGGGTCCATGCCTGGCAGTGCAGCTGCTGGGTCACAGGGCGTGCACACGTTCAGACGGAGACGCTGCAGTGACCGCACCTTATCACGGAAAATATGCTCAGACAACTGCCGACAAAGTTCAGTGAACTCGGGCCAACTGGTTGTACATGCGCGTGCTACTCCCGCCACAAGATAATCACCTCGTGACTTCTCTCAGCAGAGGCGTTCAAGAAAGCTTTCCTGTCAGTACCCACTCCAGCACTCCGTTCAGGGACATTTTCGTTTTGTTTTTTAAAAAATAGTCCCCGGGTGCAGTGAGCCCTTCCTCCTTCAGTACACTGGTGCAGGTGGACCATTCGTGGGTCGGCATTGGGCTTGTTGTATTAGCCACTAAACACGGAGCGTTGTGTCTTCCCTTTCGCTCCTCCTGAAGCTGACCTGAGTCTCCACTTGGTCATGCAGAACACTCCTAGCTTTCCTGTGGTATATATTACCCTAAGTTTTATGAAAGAGAATACCATTGAAAATTGAATTATAAAATAGCTTTTTTTTTTTTTTTAACAGTTGGATATTCTAAAAATCAAGCAATAGCACAGAGCTCAGGGTCCTACCTTTGCTTTTTGGATGCGGTAAGTGACTCGTTGTTTTATTTTTTATTTTTAAATATATATCTATATCTATAGATATAGATATATATATATGTAGGTTGGGTGATAATTAAATGTCTTTCATTTCAGTGTGGGTCTTGAAAATCATTATTCTAATATATTATGATCAGACTTAAAAGTTAAGGTTGATAGGTGTTTGCCATTTACTTACCATAGCAGTTAACGAGTTCAATAAGTTTTGATAAATAGAATTACATGAAAAAGCAAAATTACATAGCAAAGAACCATATAAACAGAAATGAGGATAAAACAGGAAGATGTTGACAAATATGATTCTTAAAAGATTAAGTATTGTGTTAATTAAAAGATTAATAGCCTTGCCCTGGCCAGTGTGGCTCAGTGGTTAGAGCGCTATCCTGTCACCGCACGGTTGTGGGTTCTGTTCCCGGTTTGGGCACATAGCTAGGTTGTGGGTTCATCCCCAGGCCCGGCGTGGGTCCCTGCTCTGAGTGTGTACAAAGGCAGCCAGCCTCTCCCACTGATGTTTCTCTCTCTCCCTTCTCTCTCTAAAAAAGCAAATGAAAATGTCCTCGGGTGAGGTTAAAAAAAATTAATAGCCTTAAGAATAAATAATTCATGTAAGTTGATAGGCAAACACAAAGAAAAACTGGTCGCAAGAAACAGGAAGAGAGAGGGGCAGGGGCTTCCCAAAGAACAAACTTTAAAAAAGAATTAAATCATTTGCAATGAAACAAATTAAGTTAGTGACATACTACTTCCAAAAGCCAAACTAACAAAGTTTTTAAAACCGTAGACAGTATTTGGAAACTGTGAGTTGGTGCTGTTGGCAGCATTATTGAGCATTTTGTGCAAGAACTTTGAAAATGCTTAGGCCCTGGACCCCTGAATCTCACTGCCGGGCACGGCAGAAATTCCAAGAGATTTATGGACAAGCAGCTTCGGTGTTCTCTGCTGGGACGGAAAGTGGGAGGCGAGATCCCGTGGGAGAGTGGAGTGACAGTAAAGTTAAGGACGGCAGATCTGTGTGAGGGAATCACTGTACCTTTCATTAAAGATGTTTAATAACACGACGAAGATTAATAGCAGTGAACGAAGAATCCACGGTTGCGCGTACGGTGTGCGCTCAGCGATGGAGTTTCAAACGCACCTGAACACTCACCTGCACTCGGTCTCGCCTCAGGCTCCTTCCCTGGGCCTGGGGTGCACAGCTCTTGGGGGCCACTGTTTTCCGTTCCCAGGTCAGGTTGGCCCAGAGGTCCTGCTTGTGCTGAGTTAATTCACACAGGAATGTTTTCTCCATCTCCTGTTGACGCAGCCTTGTCCTTGATCACCTAGAACCTGTACGCAGGGTCTCTGTGCGTGTGGAGCTCAGGGGAGATGATGTGCGTGTGCGAGCCAGTGATGTGAAACTGCCTATGAAACAGCCCGGCTCTTGAAGACAAAACCCCAGCGGGGGCTGCGGTTTCCTGCCCTGCCGCGCTGGTCTCTTTCATCTCCTCTCACTTTTTCTTAGGCTAAAACTCCTCAGACTTCTCCGTTCTCGTACACAGGACACTGAGCCATCCCTCTTGTTCCGCTGTGTCCTTTCAGACCCTGCTCCAGGGCTTGTTTCACATTCTCGTGGTCCATCCAGCACTTTCATAAATACAGGCTCTGCTATGAAGAAGCTTATGCAAGTTTTTGTGTGAATAAACGTTTTCAGTTCTCTTAGGTATGTGACTAGGAGTGGACTTGCTGGGTCATAGTGTGACTCTGTTTAACATTTTGCGGAACTGCCAGAATGTTTTCCAAAGTGGCTACGCCATCTTACATTCTCACCAACAATGTATGAAAGTTATTTGATGTTTTTTTGATATCTGATATTTTTAAAACTTTGTAGATATGAAGAAATTAACTAATTTATCAATATTGTATCCAGAAACCTTGCTAAATTCAATTAGTATTAGTATTATTTTTTAATCCTCACTGAGGACATTTTCATTTGCTTTTTTGGAGAGAAAGAAACATCAATGCAAGAGAACTACACACCCAGACTGGGGATCCACACTGGGACCTGGGATCGTGGGCATCCGGACTGGAGATGCGCCCTGACCGGGAATCAAACCTGCAACCTTTTGGTTACGGGATGATGCTCCAACCACTGAGCCACACTGGCCAGAGCACTAAATTCACTTTTAATTCTAATATTTCTCTGTAGAGTCTCTTGGATTATTTATGTACACAGTCTTCTTCCCTCTTCCTCATCTTTTTTTTTTTACTTAAGTCTCAGTAAGTTGTTAAATAGAAGTCATGGCGTGGCCAGTCGCGTCTCCTTCCCAGTCTCAAAATAGAGAGCCAGAACCTTCCACTGCTAAGCATGTTATTTGCTGTGGGCCGCTCCGCGTACACCCTCGCTGTAATTAGGTTAGGCTGCCTGCCAGCAGCTGGGGATTGCGGGCGCTCGGAGGCAGAAGGAGGGAGGGCAGCAGTGCTTCAGACCCTCTGTTTCAACTGCTCCCTCCCCACCCCACTGCAAGCGGTGCCCCTCTGTGGTGACACCCCTCCCCTGTCATCCCTCACCAGGCTGGCCTCCAGTCCCATGTACTGAGTATGGGAATTGCAGGCTGACCCCAGGGTCTGGCCTGCTGGGGGGCATCTGAACTGCCGGTCTGGACTGTTTCCCATTTCGCTGTTCCTCTCGTGCCTGCCTGTTGCTGCCTGTGCGTTAACGTGGGCTCCTCCCCGCAGGACGACGTGATGATGCCGCAGAGAGTGAGGCTACAGCTCGAAGCTGCCGTTCAGCACCCAGCCAGCGTAAGTGCTGACGTCCGGCTCTGTGCGTCTGCTGCCTCTGATAAAGTGGCCGTCATAGCTTTTTATTTATTTATTGTTCTTGGTATGAAGAGACTTGTTTATTACTGATAGCACTTCATCGGGCTAAAACCACGAGAAATCTACAGATAATTACAGTGCGGGTTCTCACAGGCAGCATTTACGGCTGTTTTCTTAAGGAAAAGTGGGAAGATGGTGACAGGACCTGTTCAAACCAGGGCACAATTTTGAACTACTGTTCATAGTCAGAAAAATCATTGATTCTTAAGTGCATATATTTTCTATGGCGTATTTGGTGATGTGCACAAATAGTTTATTTTAGCCTATAATCAGAAGGCCTCGCCATCTCTAGATGCAGACTCCTGCTGGAGTGGGTCTTGGGAGATAGACACTGAATCGTAGCCTTGAACAAAAATACACCAAGTAGTATCGAATCCGTTGTGACTCACTTGGGTCATCACAGGTTTCTGCAGTCAGATTCTACCTCAGGGTGGGAAGAGCTGGGTCAGGGCAACGCTACCCGACCAGGGGATCGATCGTCTGTGGCAAGTGTGTCTGCAGACACTCCAGAGCGTTTTCCTGCGGAGGAGGACGTGCCTCTTGTTCTGGGCAGCGCTCGTTGCTTTCAGACGGGCACAAAGAGTTTCTTGGTTGCCTCCTGTTTTGTTTAATCAGTGTCTTAGAAGCTGCACAGCTCGGACAGGAGAACCCAGGCTGAGAGCTGCGGTGTGTCAACTGCGGGCTCTCAGAAACCGCCCCTCCTGCCCAGATGGCCTCGGCTGGGTTCTCCGCTTCAGAACAGCTTCTCAGGTGGCCCCGGGCCAGCTTCTCCAGGACCCGTCGTCCTGGGTACTTGCTGAGGTCTCTCTCCTCAGCAGCCCACATCCCCATGGGAGCCCTCTGCTCTACAGAGCGCTCCCTCTCGTGCTCCTTGCTGAGTCTGCTGGTTCTCCCAATATTGGGTGTGTTGGACTCCTGGGATCGACATGCCCTCCCTAGACCATGGAGGAACAGGTTCCTAAGCTCCAGGGTAGCAGGTCACTGAAGGCTTTCAGTGACCGGCCCAGTGCCCACTGTCCCGGCCTCACATCCTGCTCCGCCCTTGGGCTCTGTGGACACGTGTTTCTTCATAGCCTGAGGTCATTGCTGTCACAGCTCCCATCCTGCAGGCCCGGCCAGCCCTCTTCTGTCCGGAGGCCTGGACTCCACCTGTAGGACACCAGCCCCATATCATCACTCTGTATCGCCCGTGGTCCTCCTGTCCCTGGAGATTTCAGTGCCCCTGCCGCGCACCAGGCCAGCCCCATGTGCGGCTGCGCTGCCTGGGGTCTGCCTGTTGAACTGGGAGTTACTGGGGACAGGGACCCTGTCTCCGTCGTTTTTTGTCTCAGATAAAAGGCTTGTATCCAGTCGGAGCTTGGGTGTTAGTTGTGTACTCAGGAAACATTTAAGTGAAGGTGATGTGAATGGGATGGGGGTGCCGGGGGAGGAGAGAACCAGCCACCACATGGGGCTAGTGCCCTGAGAGCCTGGACTGGGGCTCTGGCCTTCCCACGGCAGCCCGTCCAGTGCCAGGTGCAGGGTCGTTGCCACAGGAGCCGGCCCCACAGTGGTGGGAAGGCAGCCGTGGAATCTCTGTGCTGCTGCAGCTTCCTCACAGGGCATCACGGGTGGAGCTGGCCGGCATGTCGCCCAGGATGGCCTCCTTCACCCCGAGTCAGTGGTCATGGACTCCAGACACGTCTGCAAACCCTTCTCAGAGCACACAGCCAAGTGTCTGAGTGACTGTCGACAGCAGCCTCCCCTGAGGACATGAACTTGACCAGGTCGGGGCTGAGGCTGCTTACGGCCAGCGGGTCCAGGTCAGAGCTGGAGCTCAGAGCACAAGAAGGTTGGGGGGCTGCCAGCTGACCTGTCCCCAAGGGCATGGAAGCCGAGGGGACATGAGAAGACCCTTCATAGGAACGGCAGGTGCCCCTGTGTGGCTCTGCGGCTCCCACCAGACTCTGAAGAGGGCATGAGCCAGCAAAGTCTGAGGGCCACCGCGTGTGCGGGGATGGACACTGGGGCTCCACAGCCAGGCTCTTAGGCGCTTACAGTCCGATGGTTCCTTCCCTTCGTAGTTGGCAAAGGTGTTCAGACACAGTGTTGGGGCAGTTAGCTGCTTCTCCTGGGAGCCACGTGGCGACATTGGCCAGCCCTGGGCAGTGGGCCTCACCTTGAACCTTCAGGACCCCTGGCCTTCCGACATCATTGGATCCTCCGTGGGGATCAGTAAACCATCCTCCAGAGATGTTGATGGGATTTCTCAGTGATGAGGAAGGAGCGAGTAGACACACAAACACGGTTTCGTGGTCTGGCTTCTCTGCTGGGGAGAGAAAAAGGAGCGGGAAGAAGTCCTGGGCGAGTTCCTGCTCTCAGGTCCTGTCTGCAGACTTGCAGCCATCTCTCTCACTGATGGGTGTGACAGTGTCGCAGGCAGCCAGATCCCTGAGGGGCAACCCAGCTTCTCCGAAGCATCGGTTGCATTTGATGGCCAAGCGAACTGCTGAACCAGTTGTCCTTGCTTTTACTGGTCCCTGCCAGCCGTGCAATCCTGTGGAATAAAGCTGCACACATGCAGTTCTGCCCCATCGGGAGGGCGGTGTGTGTTCGAGCAGTTGGGTGAGCCATCCTCCCGTGAGACGCCACGTCTTCATTCACAGTGACCCACACAGCAGTTCTGAGCATTACAATGTTTTCCACACTGAAACGCTACAGCATTCTGTTACAAGTGTTCACATTTTGAAGAGTGAGATACTTTCAGGTATGTTGTTTTCCACCTTTATCATTTTCATACCAAAAAAAATCAATCATGATCGGCTCATTAATGAAGTTATTTTGGGCAGTTCTGCACACATAGGCAGGCTCAAATGCACCATGATATCTAGAGATATGCGAAGAATTTGGAAAAAGGAAGACTGTGTCAGTTTGTCATTAACTTAATTAAAACTACCTTGTTTTGCATTTTTATAAAGTTCTAGCTTAAAGCTTTTCTTACTAACCTTCTAACCAAATTCGCATTCCAGAGAAGCTGCCTCCTCCTGCATGTCTTCCAGGCCAGGTGCCAGACGCCATTCCCGAGGGCCCCTGTGGCGCGGGCTTTCAGTGGAGACCAGGGATGTCCTCACAGTTGCGTCAGAACAAAGCAGCTTTAGAGAGCTCATTATTGTGGAGTTGGGTTTGTTTTTAAATCGTGACCTACAAAAATCTTAATTTGCAGTTGCTGGTTGGTGGCTTTGTCAATTATTTCATATATGTAGTTTGGAAAGAATGAAATGAATGGTAAGTGTATGCTTGCGTTGGTCACTGTTTTTAAGGGCACTTACAAGAAAACTATGTAATTGCGAAGGAAACGCCCTTGGTGGCAGCTTCCATAAAAGGCACGGTTGCATATTTTCTGCAGAACCTTGGGGCGTCTCTAGGCAGCTCCCACCGTGGCATTTGTCCACCACGTACTGAAACGCTCTGAGCAGAGGCTAGCTGTGGGACAGGAGGGGGCCACCTATCCAAGGCGTGCGGCATCCTGGAGCGTTTCCAGCACAGGCTGATGGCTCCTCCGCTGTGGCCTCGGACAGATGGGCCCTTGTGTGGGACATTCCTGACATCAGTGAGTCCCCAGGGAGTTCTGTCTCCACAGCAGGCTCAGGAGCACCCTGCCAGGCAGCTCTGAGTCGAGGGGATGCTGGGTGGCAGTGGCCGCAGCCTCCATCTTCGCAGCGCCCCCAGGGCTGCGGATGAGGCCGGCGCGGGCCCCGTGCTTCACTCCGCCTGCTCCTGAGCGCTGACTGCACCCAAGGCCTGGCGAGCACAGCAGCCTCTGCCCTGAAGCCTTAGGTCTCGCGTGGGGTGAAAGGGTTGATGTGCATCCCCCGTGCCATCACCAGAGAGCACACTGGCTGCCCTGTGGAGCGGCAGTGTCCCCTTGCAGGTGGCACAGAAGTGCTAGGTGTGCACTGCAGGTACCTCTTCAGGGAGGAGGGTCTGTGTGGTTTGCCTTTGTCTGCCCTGGGCTCCAGGACGGTGTTCGTTTAAGAAACTCAAAGCAAATGTAACCTCCTCCACATTTGTGGACCATGCTCACGGTGACTCAAGTCTCAGAGTTGTTGCTTCATAAGTGCCAGGTTCCCATGATCCCCACATAATCCTCCTCCTTGATGTGAGGCCCAACCAGCGCGGCTCCAGCCTTCATCAGCAGCAACAGCTGAGTCTGCTCCCATCCGTGGACGGGAAGGAGGCCGTCCGCGACTCTCGCAGAAGATCAATGCAGCAGATAGTTAAAGATATGTCTTGGTCAGATGAGGTGTGGGGGAGACTTACACAGGGCAGGGCGATAATCCTAGAGCCGTTTTAACTTACAGCATTTTTAGCATGGGTTTTTAGGCGAGGTCTATGAAAGGCTCACAAACAGAATTCAGCAATATGTAAAAAGACCTATGGCCAGCTGTGTCTTATCGCATTAGAAAACGGACAAAAGACATTTCACCGAAGAGGATGGACAGACGGCAAATAATCCCGTGGGAAGAGGTTTAACATCACAAGCCACCGGGGAACTGCAAATTAAACCACAATGAGGTATCACCACACACCCATCAGGAAGGCAAAAATTAAAAAATATAATGACACCAAATGCTGGAGAGGATGCTGGAGGGAGAGGGGGGGAGGTGAACAGTGCAGCCACTTGGGAGGACAGCCTGGAAGTTTCTTAAAAAATCAAACATGCATCTACCATGTGACCTGACAGTCACACTCCTGGGCGTTCATCCCATAGAAACGAAGACTGCTCACACGAAAACCTGCACATTAATGTTTCTAGCCAACTAATAGCACTTAAGAGCGATGGAACTCAAAATTAATGGTACTTAATAATATTCAGGCCCAGAATAGAAACAGTGCAGACATCCTGTAGTAGGTGAAACAAACTATGGTTAATCTGTAGTGTGGACTGTTTTTCAGCCAAAAGAATAAACTATTGTTACGACAGCCTGGACGAACCTCCAGAGAATTGTGGAGTGGGAAAAAACCTCAGTCCCCAAAGGCAACAAACGGCATGATTCGTTCGTACAGCACTCTTGGAACGACGTGGCTGCTGGTGAAGGAGGGGGTGGGCGTGGCTGTGGAGGTGCCACAGGGCTTCGTGGTGCTGGGACCCTCAGTGTTCCCGAGCTCCTGGGTGCCTGCGCACCGTGGTTTTCACGATGAGAGAAACCGTGTGAAGGGCACGTGAATCTCTCTGTATTTTTTTTCACTACATGTGAATCCGTCAGTTTTCCAAATTACAATTAAAAGCCCAGTAACAAATGGCAGGCAAGCAAAACTCTGAAACTCCTGCGCTGCTGCACTGGCGTCAGTTAGTTGCTCCGTGTCAGCGCCGAGACTTTCAGTACATTCGTAATGAGGAGACTTACTTGGTGACGGAGGTCTTGCTGACCGCTCTGGCTCTCCTTACTGGCACCTCGTTGGTCAGTGAGGTGGAGACCGTGCGGCCATGGGATCCGACGGTGGTGTCACACCCGTGGTGGGCTCTGTGGGAGCCTCATGGGGTTCTGTGGGCCCCAGGGCCTCACCGAGGGGCAGACAACTCCCAGCGCCTGCCGCCAGCCACAAAGGGGAGAAAGGCCCAGTTCTCTGCGTTCATGGCCTGGGGTTGCTGGTGCCCGAGGGACAACTGCAGCAGGGGCGGCCCATTCCAGACCCACCTCAGCTGCCTCAGAGATGTGCTAGCACACGGCATGTAGATCCTTCAGCAGTGCAGGTGCCCCTCTAGATTTCCAGGCGCTGCGGGAGGCAGGTTGGGGGCAGGGACGTGAGGCCGGTGTGTGGAGGGCAGGGGACTGTGTCGACTACCCGGGGCAGGGCCAGGCTTCCAGCACAGAGGGAGGGAGGTATGCAGCCAACCAAGGAGGTTCCTCCCAGGGTGCGGAGCGCAGGGCAGCCTCTACGAGGGAGGCAGCCCCAGGGAAAGTGTGACTCTTGTCGATTTAGAGGTTCTTGCTTTTGGGAGGCGAGAAATGGACTGGTCAGTTTTGCTGCCCCAGAGGTGCAGCACTGACCTGCTCGTGTCTGCTCTGAGTTAAGGCTCAAGAAGAGTGTTTCTGGAGGTAATTGGATGTTGGAGGTTGTGTGTCAGTCACTTGGATGTGAATGTGTTATGGGGAAGCGTCATCTGTGACGAGTAAGAAAGGCTCCGGATCGTCCGGTGCAGGGTCGCCAGCAGAGCCCTGACTGTCCCTCCTCCCCTTCACTCAGGAAGCTCTCCCTAACCCGTCCCGGAGCTGCCAGCTCATGCCAGGCAAGCAGCAAATGTGCAGGGGTGTGCTTGCAGGAGCTCATGGAGACTTATTTGTGTGTCACAGATCATAGGCTGCCGAGTGAGGAGAGAGCCCCCCAACTCCACGGAACGATACACGCGTTGGATCAACCAGCTGACGTCCAACCAGCTTCTCACCCAGGTACTTATTACCCAGTCTGAGGGTCGGCCAAGGTCTCCCTGGAGAGCCTGAGTCTTGTGCCGAGAGCCCGGGCATGGCTCGTCCTTTCAGCACCTGGTTTGCCCACCTCCATGGTGCCAGGTGCTCACTGGGGAAGGGGATAGCCTTTCAGAGGAGCGTGCCTGGGAAAGAGGCGGAGCCAGAGGGTCCCGATGGGCGGTGGCTCCCTGCAGCCGGGCTGGGCTGGGCTGGGAGGGAAGCGCACCGTCTGAGTAGAGCCGTCTGCAGGTGGCCGGCTGCTGGCCCTGAGCCGCAAGGATGCGTGGGCTGGATTCAAATTGGAAACCACCCGTGTGGGGTGTGGGGTGGCCGCGATAGATAGCAGGACAGGGGCAGCCCTGCTACCCCAGCCAGGATGCCACAAGTTCTAACACGAAGGTTCCCACACCGTGATTCCTGTCATCCTGCCACGTAAAGAAACGCTTTTTCCTAAGCTGAATTTTGAAAACAGAAACCTTGGTATAACGGAATGGTTTGTGTGGTAGTTACATCTGAAATCAGAGCTGCCTGTGGCTGTGGCCCAGACACTGAGCTCACTGAACACTCCGTGAGGCAGAGAAGGCCCCGAGTGTGCTAAACCTGGGATACGGGGTCCTGTCCTTGCGGTCCCATGTCACGCACTGTGGGTGGTCCAGATGACCGACCCCTTCTTATTGGCTCCGTGTTTATCCGGTGTTTGTCGCTGGGTTTTGCCTCTCAGACCTGCACCGCTAGCTTTCATGTCCTGTCCACAACACGCAGGTTCACACACACAGCACGTTTGCATCTGGCTGTATTTTTCACACTTTGAGATGAATATCCCTCCATCACCTTTTGTAGGTAAGAGTGGTTACGGAGCGGGGACGTAAACGTGTCTTCCTGCTGCTGCTATAGCCTTCAGGGCAGGGGACTGAGCAGTGTGCTGGGTTGGCATGGCCGCCACTCACCTGCTGGCGCCGGGTCTTTGGGCAGCAGTCCCGAGGGACAGAGGCAGCTGTGGCCACTGGGTCAGGCTGCTCTGGTCGGCAGCCAGCAGGCTCTGGGAGTGCGCTGCCTGGCTCTCTGATGGTCGCCTCCCTCTGTGAGCTCCGGGTGGCTTCCCAGCCTGGAGTGTGGGGCACCGCAGCTTTGTGTGTGACCACCTCAGGTGGGTCAGCTGCACGGTCTTCTCCGAGTCCTGGCGTTGCCTGCAGGACATAGCACGTGGCTCTGAACCATCAGACCTGTGTGGTCCAGGCTAGAAAACCCTGCTGAGGGCTCTGGTCGTACACTCATCTGTCGGTAGGATTTGTCAAGCCCCGTGTCGCGCAGAGAACAGGCTCCCGTGCCTCCCGGTCCTCCCTCCACCCAGAGGGGCTGGCCGTGGGCTTGCAGCATGGGGACGGGCCACCCAGGCACAGACACTTTCTCAGGACGCGCACTCACGGCTTCTTTGTATGTTTTCCTGAACAAAAACATCACAGCTGACTCAGTGGAGGGCTGGCAAGAGCTTCAGTGGGGTCCCCTGCCTCCAGGTGCCCAGCTGCTGCTGGATGGGGTGGGGCAGGCTCAGCTCGGCACGAGAGGCCTTTGGGAGGACACTTTGGGGCCCAGCCTGAGACCCAGGGACGGGGTAGGTCGCCCGAGGGCGTGAAGCTGCTGAGCAGGACCCCTGACCCGCGTGTGACGCTGCAGAGTGAGGCTCAGGCCTGTGACTGTAGCTGGGGTGCGGCGGGCGGGCCTCCGCCGGGAGCACAGGCTCTGAGCTGAGGGCCAGTGGGAGGCCTGAGCTGTCAAGCATAGAAACAGCGCAGGCAGGACACTCCTAAATGGTTTTCTGTAGCAAATTAGGGGACCTTAAAGTCTGAAGTTTCTCAAAATAAACTGAAAGAAGATTATCTCTTATCGAAGCCACTTCTCAACCACAAGTCACAGGAAGCCTCCACCACTACGCTGACGGGGTGAATCGCCACCAGGTGGGGCCGGTGTTCAGTCTCCACACCCCCCGACCTTTGTGGGGCCAGGAGCGCTGTGCGGCTTGATGCTTGAGCTGTCTGAGCAGACTCGGTGCAGTCACATGAGTGCCGTAAAGGGGACACTGCACTAGCTCCAGGGAACAGGGAGGTGGGTGGCTCTCTGTACAGAACAGCTGGGGCTTGTGCCACTGAAAACGTGCCCCCGTTCCAGGCCCTCAGTGAGGTGCTGTTGCCAAGGGAGCCGCATCTCTTGAGCTGTGGGAGGGGGTCAGGGGAGAGGCCAGGCCAGACCCCCTCTGCCCCCCGCCTCTGAGGCTGCCCCTGGGGGTCCTGCCAGGGCCCTGAGGGAGCCAGTGCCTGGCCCTGCTGCCTGGCTCTGCACTAAAACAGGAGGCCGGTGGGAAGCACCCCCTGCCCATCCCCCTGCCTCATCCCCCATGCCCCCCTGTGGGGGTCCATGCTTCCCGGTATCCTCACCTGCTTGTGCTGTCGTAACTAAAATGACAGACACTTACTCCTCACAGTTCTGGAGGCTGGAAGTCCAAGGTCAAGGTGTCCGCGGGGCTGGTTTCTCCTGAGGCCACCTTCTGCCCATGTCCTCATTTCCAGGGTCTCTTCCTCTTCTTGTGAGGACACCAGTCCCAGGGTCCCCCGATAATGACTTCCCTCCATGTAGTACCACTGGAGGTTAGGGCTGCCATGTGGACTCCAGGCCCCAGCACTCAGACACCCTCCTTGGCTCCTCCTCAGAGCCCGGTGGCGTGTCCTTGCAGATGTCAGGGCAGCTCCGCTGGGAGGGCTCCCAGCCCACGTGGGCCAGGGCCTCAGACTCTGCTGCCAGCGGCTGTCCTTCCAGGGCTCCGGGCGTGATTCATCCCGTCAGCACTGGTCACCCTGGGCCCAGTCTGGCTGACAAAAGCGCTGGCCATGGCGATTGGCTTGGGGGCACCACACGCCCCTTCCCTGTCGAGGGGGGCTCAGGAGAGAGAAGCAGGAGAGTTGGAAAGGATGCCCTTGGGTGGAGGTGAGAAATCAGGCTACCTCGTGGGGTCAGCAGCAGCGCGATGGTGGGGAAGCAGAGGCAGGCTGGCCCTGGGAGATCCCTCCTGCGTCCTGGCCTCGAGACGAGGGCCACGGCCACGTTGCTGAGAGAGCAACTGCTGTCTGGGTCCCGACTGGGCCCTCCCAGTTGGTGCGGAGCTGCTGCTGCTGCGGGCTGGTTGCTGCCCCGGAGGCCCAGGGCCTTCTGCCAGCTGTGGGACCCCCGAGGCCCAGTGTCACTTCCGCGAAACGTGAGGGCTCAACCACAACACCCAGAGCCCTCAGGGCCGACCGCTCTGACGCGCTCACCTGGAGACATTCGGCAAAACCAGGGTGACTTCTGGCCAGGTTAGAAGATGGGGTACGGCCCGTGCAGGGGACAGCCCTTGCCCTCGCTCCGTGGGGCCCTGAGGTGAGGGCAGAGCTTCTCCGTCCTCAGCGGCGGCCACAGCAAGATGGTCCGAGCCGCCTGGCTTGTGTAAACACGTGAAATCTCATGTCTTCATTTATCTCAGCGTACCTTTTCCTAAAACGTCCGTCCTTCAAGCTCAATGGTTTGTACCTAATTCTAATCAGTCAGCATTCATGAAACTTAAAATCTGCCACACTCTGACACGAGTTAAGCGACAGCATTTTTCTTCACTTTCCCACGTGCGGGGCGCGCTGCGCGTCCACGTGAACAGGCGCGTCTGGCACGTTAGGGTGGTGCACCCGCTTCCTCTGCGCCGCTCCTGGGAGAGGGAGCTTCGCAGCCACAGCTGCGGCTACTAACCCCAGGCACCACCCCAACGCCGGTTCCCGCTGCCGGGTGGGTGTTAAATGTCGGGACACTGGAAACTTGTTATCTGCCTAAAGATAGTCTTCCAACAAATTAGAATTCAGAAATAAGGATAAGAAGCCACAGAGCTCCGGGAATGAGTCACATAAACTTCGCTCTTGTTCTGGAAGAACCGTGTCACTTCCTGCTGAGACACAGCTGATGAGGTCTGTGAGTTTCTTGAAACGCTTCATGTTCTTTCTAAAGCCAGGGCTTCTCCTTTTTAAATCAAAGCTCAGCACATTGTAAGTCTATAATTCTTACTCTGTCTCCCTTTTAAGTGCTGAAAGCATTTCAAGTGCCCGCCATTCACACACGTCCTCCCTGGGCCTTTCCTGAAGGCCAAGGACAAGTTTGCCGGCAGCTCATGGGGTTCTTTCAGTTTGTTCTGTATTCGAGGCGCCTTGGGAGAGACTTTTCGCGTCTGGGAGCTACATACAACTCATTTGCAACGGGCACTTCCTGTTGGCGCAAAACAAGGGGAGAGCCCCGGGCTCCAGGTTCCCCAGAACAGCAAACTGGGCCCGCGAGACCTCACATGGGAACCCTTCTTTTGGACAGAATTCTAAGAAACTGGGTTATCTGATTTCTCAGTTGGTGACACGAGTGGGGAGCGACAGCTGGAGAGTGAAGAGGAGACAGAAGTTGATGAAATGGGTTAGAAAACCCAGCACTGGTCTCTTGGGAGGGAAGGGGGCAGACTTGGTGATGTTGAAGGGGGTGCCCACCGTCCACCAGGAGAAGCGGGCTGCCGGTGGAGCTTTGGGGCTCGGCCTGGGTCCTGGCAGCGCAGTTTTGACACTGCACCTCTGACCACCAGCTCTCCCATCTCTCCTCACGGCCCATAGCGCCCTCTGCTGGGCTGTGCAGAGCTGGAGTCCCCCCAGCATCATCTGAGCAGCAGGTTCATTACCTGTAGTTTCCATAAACGTGTGAGAACCTAGAAAATCAAAGTGAAAGCATTTACGCCTTCTGTGCCTGTTTCATTTGGGTTCCAAGAATCCTGAGTCTGTTGGGGGCTGTCTCTGTGATTTCTGCACCTCATTCACTCGCAGACCCCGGCAGTGGGGGAGACAGGCTCGGCAGTCAGTCAAAGCCGCAGTTTTCATTTAAATCAAAGCTGAAGGTCCTCTCCTTGCCAGTCGGACCAGGGCCTGGCAGGTCGTCCTGCTGCCTGTTTTGTAAACAAAGTTTGACTGGTGCCCAGCCAGGCCGTTGGTGTCCGCAGTGCCCGGGGCTGCCCTGCACGGCGCCAGCAGAGCTGCATGCCTGGAGAGGGACGTGCAGCCGAGGCGCCGGCACCTGGCTGTGAGGCCAGCAGGGGTCTGCAGTACCCAACTGTCCTCGTGTCTCCCTGGGGAAGTCGAGGCGTGGCAGTGAGGGGCGGAGCCGGGTGTGAAGGCATCTGCTCTTCCAACATGCTTGTTTTCACACTAACCTTCATGTAATAACTTTTCAGAATGTTTTAGACACGGGCCACTCGTGTGAGGCACTCTCAGCTCTCTCACAAGGAAACAGGCTGGGCGGGTAGGGGGGGGGGTTGCATTCTGTTTTCCGCCTCCCCCAGTGCAGCACCTGGTTGCCCCGAGCAGAGCCTCTCATGCAGGCGGCAGGGAGCCGTGGTGTCCTAGTACGTTCCAGGGGCTGGGCCTTAAGAACCAGAGGTTGGGGTGGGGCAGGAATCGCATGTGGCCTCTCCTGGTCCTTGCTAGTTGGATGCTGGCCTTTGCCACCACTGAGAGCCTTGTGCGGTCACCTGGGACTCCTTCTGCATGGGGCAGCATGGCAGAGGGAGATGAAAATGCTTCCTGGGGAAACTCCTGACTTTGACATTTTGTAACTGCATAATCTCCTTTCATCTCTCACCTGCCATACACCCACCTTTAAAGAGAAGCAAGTGACTCGGCAAAGGCGGTTCTCCTTCACGCACTTCACTTAGGTGGTTCTGGTGACGTGCCGTCTCGTCAGCAGGTTGCTGCTGCCGGTGCCGTCCCGGCCTCTGGCCTCTGGCCCCACAGAAGCTGAGGCTCATCCAGCGCCCCGAGTAACTAGGCCCGCACAGCAGCAGCCCCGGCCAGGGGGGAGCCGCAGCATGTGTGCTGTGTGAGTCATTCAGATGCCAGCCGGCCAGCCTTCTGCCTGGGGACATGCAGGTGCCCGTGCAGACGAAGACCCAGGGTGAGCACTGGCCGTTAGAATGTGCTGGCCAACGAGCTTGGGTCTTCATTCCTACCCTGACCTTCTCGTTGAGAAGGACACTTTCTTGGGTACCCGCTGTGTGTGGCTGAATGGCCACTTCCCCTCTGCGAGTTAAGAGAGCAAAGAAGTGAACGTAAACTGTTCCACTGAGCGTCAGGTGTCCTCCAGTCTGGAGGGTGACAACCTGCAGGACTCGAAATAAATGGGAGGTTGTCCTCACAGGTGTTTGCCGCCGCTCTGTCAGACTGCTCGGCCCAGCCGCGGAGCCAGCCCCAGGGCGCGCCCGGCTGCTCCTGAGCACCAGCGCCGCCTTTTGGAGGGAGACTTAGACTTGGCAAGTAAGGAGCGACCGCTAAAAGCAAAACCCAGAGCAGCTTGAGAGGCGCCATCGGGACAAGCCAGTTTGTCCCTGTTCTGATGGCACTGGAAGAGCTCGCCCCCAAGGCTGGGCTTTCTTTGCTCTTTTGTTTCATTGCTGTGCTTTGGTCCCCATCACCCTTAAGATAACGTGGGGTGCAGAGCCGACCTTGCTCCTGGCAGCGCTGGGCGGGGGCCGGGGGCCGTCCTGGGCTTCCGCGGCCTCACTGCCAGTCCAGAGCAGGAGGAAGCCCCTGCCCACGCAGCCCGGGGGCGCCGGCCAGGAGCGGGAGCTGGGGCGGAGCTGGCCTTGGCCCTGGTGACCTGCCGGCTCCTGCCCCGTGCCTCTCTGCCTTGGGGGTTGGACACCGTCGGCCTGGTGGTCACGTCCCTTGAAACCTTGTACCTACAGGGAAGGGACAAGAAGGCAGTTTGTCACTTGCTGATGACATGCTGTGGGAAATAAATTATAGGGTACTTGTGGCAAGCTGTTCTCTTGTAACCCTGCTGATGTTACCTGCTCCTAGGTTTTTACCTCCAATGGCCCAACTGTGATCATGCCCACCTGGTTCTGCTCTCGAGCGTGGTTTTTGCACGTGGGCCCGTTCGACGAGGGCGGGCAGGTAAGCGTGGTTGCCCCTGTGGGGCCCTCCTCTGCGGTTGGGGGAGGCTCTGTCACCCCCGAGAATGGGTCCTCTGCCATGCCAGCCTGTAGGATCTAGGGATTAGGAAATCGCCGTCTGTGACAGTCCCCCCCCACTGCTCCCGCCGTGCTCTGCCGAGCGTCCTGGAGCGCAGCTGGGCAGGGCACCACGTTTGTTTTGCCAAAAGCAAGGGATTTCTGTGTGAAGGCGGCAGGCGCCCTGGCCCAGGCCCCCGGTTACCTCATCCCGGGCGAAAAGCTGTTTGTGGGAAAGCTGAGGACGCGGGCTACGGGGCGATTAGCCGGGGAGCAGACGCCCGCCTCCCCTTCCCCCGCCCCCATGGGAGGCGGCCCTGTGCGTTCTGTGCAAACCGGGCAGGAGCTCAGCCCACCCTGGCCCAGAGATGGAGACCTGGCCGCTGACCTGCTCACTGGTCCCTCTGCAGACAGTCCGAGACTGGACTCTCTGACAGCTGGCGGGACTGTTGTCCTGTAGACCGAAATGTTGAGGGTACAGCCCTCTGTTGGGGTGTGTATGGGAGGCGACCAATTGGTGTTTCTCAAATCAATGTTCCTCTCTCAAAAAGTAAGCCTTAGGATTAATTAGTGTATTTTCCCTTAACCCCCCCCCCCTTAAATTGGCTTTGAGAACACGAGGCCTGGGCTCCATGGCTGGAGGGGGTGGACTAGGCCACCACCGCCCTTCTCTAACACCTCACAGTTTGGAGAGCTGTGTGTGGGCCCTGTCCCGCAGCGACGTCCGTAGGCTGGGGCGGCTGGCTGCGTGAGTAGCAGGCTGTAACCGGGAGGGCTAAGGCTGGCCGAGTGCCCCAGGCCTGAACGAACACACACTCAGGCAGAAAGCAGGTGACACAGGCAAGGTGCATGTGGACGTGGACGTGGACGTGTTCTTCCCCCCGCAGGGCGTGCCTGAGGACCTGCTGTTCTTCTACGACCACCTCCGAAAGGGTGGTGGGGTTGTCCGGGTGGACCAGAGTCTCCTCCTCTACCGCTACCACCCCAGCGCAGCCACACACTCCATCCTCGAGTACGCAGGACCCCAGGGCACTGGGCGGGGCAGGGGCGCTGTGGATTTGGAGGGGCCGGCCGAGGCCCAGGGTCCAGTGTGAGTTAACTTAGGATGGGAGACCACGTGTAGGAAGTGACTTCAGGTGGCCTGGGGTGTCCTTCTCTGCTGCCCCCGGCTGAGGGGACTGGGGCTGAGCCACACCCCTAACTCGGGGCCCTAGGGGGACCCAGCCCACACCCTTCCCTTCCCCACCTCGGGCCTGAGCCACTGTGCCGGGTGGGCGTCGGTGGCTGGCTGCTGGGCCGGGGCGGGAGAGGTGTGGGCGCAGCAGGTTGGGAAGGAAGGCGTCTCTGTTCCTTCACTTTGGATGGTGCGACGTGTCTGTGTGCACAGTGTGTCCCCTGGGCCCTCACCGTCACACTGTGTTCACGTTGGGGACAGGAAGAATGGGCTCCCCAAACAGATCTGTTGTCAGGGGACCCTCTGAAGCTCAGGAGCTGGAGGCAGGGCTGTGTCCCCGAGGTCCTGGAGGCCAGCTGACCCCGTGCCTCCCCTGGAGGTGTGCCGTCTGCACACACAGAGGGGGCGGCAGTGCTGTCGCCACAGCAGGGCAGACAAGCACTGCAGAGCTGTGAGATGCGTGCCCCGGAGACCCTGTGGCGCGAAAGCACCTGGTGCTGACCACCTGCTCGCCAGCCCACGGTGGGGCTGGTGCCACGTGTGGAGGAAGGACCGGGCAGCAGGCCGCAGGGCTCAGGCCGCAGGGCTCAGGCCGCAGGCCTCCTCGCCCCACCCTGCCTGCGTGCCATGCGCGTCGTAGACGTCGGGGCCTTTTTCCCTGACTTTGCAGCATGAAGCTGTGCCACCCACAGCAGACGTGACCTCATGCAGTTTCGGTGGGGGATTAAGGGCTCTGAGCGGAGTGGGAAGACCTCACAGAGCGATTAGCTTAATTACAGCCCGGGGCTCGTCAGGAACCGACTTCCCTCACTCTCTCCCCGAGCGTGCCCCGCTTGTCCTTTTTAAAATTGGAACCGTCAGCACGCGTATCATTCAACAGTTTTCACTGAGACACTTCAGACACCAAGAGGCATAAAGGAAAGTCTGTCAAATACAATGGGACCCACCTGTCAACCTCCTGCTCTCCCCAGGCCCCGCTTTTTGCCAAGCCACATGGGCCAGGGCCCTGCCGCCTCGGCCTGGCATTCACCGCTGCCTCCATGTCTTCGTACTTGACTTTGGGTACTTTCTGTCTCAACAGCAACTTCACCTCTTTAAAATGTTACGTGGCACCCTGCTGCTGCCTTCACACCGCACCTTCGCTTAACTAAAAGCTGATTTCACCTTGCTGGGGTCCCCGCGGGCTGTGTCTTCTCCCGCCAGCGTCGGGCTCACGCCTGCCGCTCCTCCCCAGAAAGTTCCAGAAGTGCCCATCTGCGGGTCTGGGGAAACTTGCATGCCAGCCCCTGCACTGCCCAGCCCAGGGGCGAGGACACTGCATCCACCAGCAGGTAGAGAGGGGCGTGAAGGGCACTGACAGTGTGCCCTCCCTAATAATTGAGCTAAAATGCAGCAAAAACGTTCTCCTGGGAGGAAGTGCCCACCACAGATGTGCTCTGTCGCAATCTTCTTGGCTCACGTGTGGCATTTTCAGACAGGAGACCCCTGAGATGTGGAAGGTACAGAGGTTTAACACCTGCATCCCTCTGAGCCGTGTTTTCCTTTTGCGCTGAGACCCACCGTTGGAACCCGTGCCGTGTGACATGTCAGATCTGTTCCTCTGCCACAGGACCGCTTACAGGACACCCTCCCAACTTTAACCCCACTTGCCGCGCCCGCATCGGGTGGCCGGCCGGCCCGTGTGTGGGCCCCACATCGCCCTACCCTGAGGCTTTAAGCCGAGCCTGGTTGGCAGTTCAGAGGCCTGGGCTGGGCCGTTTCGTCTCCTTGTAAATGTCCACAGAAACCACGGAGCACCTTGATCGGAGTGTCACTCAACATGTACCTCAAGTTGAAGAAAACTGGTTATAGAGAGAAGCAGTTTAAGCCTCAGAAAAGGCCAGACCCCGTGCTGAGCTGAGGCCTTGTGTCTGCAGCCCCTTCTCACCGCAGACACGTGCCAGGAGAGCCCCCTCCCTCACTGGCAGGGGCCCCAGGCACCTCCGTCGGTGCCCGGCCCGAGGTCCTGACCCCGCAGACCCCACACGGCACCTCCCGGCAGCGGGCCGTCCCGCCCGCGCTCCCTGCCTCAAAGAGGAAGTGTTAAAAGTGATTCTAAAGCTGCCTGTCCCTTCCTTGCTCAGGATTTCATGAACTTGCCAGAACTCACTTGCACTAAGTTTACATTTTTGTTTTTAGAAACTTTCCATTTTCTCGGATGTTGGCAAAGCTGCGTGCACTGTGGCCAAGCCCACGCGGCGGGTAATTGGCTGGGAGTGTGTGTGGCTTGTGCATTTCCTTCTGAAATGAGGTGTTAAGAGGCCAGGATGAGGGACTCAGTGTCTTTGAGCGCACCAGTACCCCCCCTCAAGCCCAGGCCTCCAACACAACTGTGACACACTCCAGTTTAAAGTAGGAGGCGGGCAGACAAGGCCACAGGACGTGCCCAACAGTCGGAACCTGCCTGAGAGAAAGGCAGCCCCTCGCCTGACTGCTGTCAGAACACACTAGGCCGGGACAGCCCAGCTGGCCTCCTCCCCATGCTCGGGGCTCCGGCACAGGCAGGCCCCGTGGCCAGGCCTGGACCCGCGGGTCCCCACGCAGCGAAGGGCCAGTGGAGGAGCCCGGCCTGGAAAAGACAACCCGGCCGCCTGGGCCACTTCATGGGGCACTGAGCCACGCGCTGGCTTGAAGGGCATGTCTGGGTCCTCCTGCTTGAGTTTACTGTGGTCACAAGCGCCCAACCGTGGGGTGGCCACGTCTCCCGTGGGCTCCCCAGAGCCTGTGTCTGTCGTGCTTCTTGAGTGTGTGGCCATGCTAAGGTCCCTGAGGGTGGGTACCACTGTGGGATCCTGGCAGGTCATTCCAGGTTCACTTATTCAGCCAGCAGCCAGTGATGCTAAATGCGTGAGGGGGGTGGCGGGGGATAGCGTGGGGAGTGTGCATGCTGCCCCAAGGTGACAAAGACCAGGGGACATGGTTCAAGGGGACCTGCCAGGCTGGGCAGTGGGGTGGGGGAAGGTTGGGGTGGGGGAAGGTGGGGCTGGGGCCAGGGTCACAGCCTTCTCTCCACAGGACCACCATTTGGACCCACCGTGTCCGCTTCCTGGAAGAACGGGCTTTGTCACACTGGGCGACCTTCACCATCTGGAACGCAGGCAAGCAGGGCCGCCGACTCTACCGCAGCCTCACAGCAGGGGCGCAGCGCAAGGTGGGCCCCTTCCCTCTGCTGGCCCCATCCCTCGCCCCCACGTCCAGCAGCACCAGCCCTGACTAGCATCCTGCGTCTTCCCTCAGGTGGTCGCCTTCTGCGACGTGGACGAGAACAAGATCAAGAAGGGCTTTTACTGCTACGAGGACTCTCAGGTGCATGGGGCCCCGGGAGCCCCTGGGGGTGAGGGCTCGGTCAAGCACAGCACACCTGGCCAGCCTCTAGGTGCCGTCCCGGGCTTTTTGAGTGGACATCCCGGGAATGGCCCAGAGAGCTGCCAAGCCCTGCAGACACAACCCCCCGACTCCTGGGGCCCCAGAGCTACCTGCAGCCCACCCCCATCTTCCCGCCAGGTCTCCCTGTTGCCCACCGTGGCTTGGTTCTGCAGTAGCTGTAAGGTGGCTGGGTGGGGGCGGTGATGCTGGGTCCAGCCCTGCACGTCCAGTTGAGTGGTGCGGGGTGCTCTGCGGGAGGAGCTGCAGGAGTGTGGAGCCCTGGCCACAGCCCACCCTGTCTCTCAGGAAAGGCCCAAGCCCCGGGTGCCCATCCTGCACTTCCGAGCAGCCCGGCCGCCCTTCGTCATCTGCGTGAAGCTGGTGAGTGTTGGGCTGTGGCCATGGGGCATGAGGACAATGTGGCTGGGACCGGCCCTGGACCATGAAGTGGCAGACCTCTAATCTGGGGGCCCAGAGGGTGGCAAGTTCAGAGTCACCTCCAGCCAGGTCTGGGGCTGCTGGGGTGTTGAGGGAGGTGGCAGCCATGGTGCCCCCCAAAACAGGCTACGGTTCTAGAAAACCAACATTGATTCTGTGGTCATGGGGGCACGGGGCCTGCACGGCGGTGCCTGCTGCTCAGCTCCGGGCTTTAGGCTGGGGTCCCACGGCAAGAGGCCAGGTCTCCTTCTCAGTCATCCCTGTGGCCGAGCAGTTGAAATCACTCCTTTTCTGAGTAATGTGCCATTGAGTGTCCCACATGACGACACCTATCAGTGAGCTCCGGGACCACCTCAGGGACATTATAGGACCACGTGTGACCTGGATGGAGCCTGCCTGCCGGGTGCTGACCCCTCTCTGCTGCAGGGATGGGGACAAAGTGGGGACGGGGGAGGGTCCGTCAGCAGCTGGGTGCTGAGTGGCCATTTCTGTCAGCAGGGCCGCTGCCCACTTGGGGCCCCTGAGGGGGAGGTGGGTGGGGGCCTCCTGGAGGCTCCAGCATGAGTTGGGAAGAGGGAAACAGGGTCCGCCCTGGACACGGGAGCAGGCAGGGCTGTCCCCGAGGCCTGTGGTGGGGTCTGCTGTCCTCCTCAAGGAGGGACTGCACCAGGCTGGGTGCAGATGTGTCACAGGCCACCACCTCCCACCAGCGCCCAATGGGATGCTGCGGCAGACGGCTTCCAGTGTCCTTTCCGGGCCCCCCCCGCCTCTGAGCACAGCAGTAGCAGTTCAGAGCAGACCTCGTGACAGCTGGCCGCAGGGGACCTCAAACCTGGAGGGAGGCTCTGAGGATCTCCAGTGTGGGCCAGGGGAGGCCTGGACAAGCCAGACCTGCTGTTCCTCCCGCAGGACCTGACAGGAGGCGTGTTTGAGGACAACCTGAGGTCGCTGCACCTGCAGGAAGGCCAGGACTTCCTCCACTTCAGCTGACAGGCCCACAACAGCCGCAGCATCAGGCAGGCGACATGGGCTACAGGGCAAGCCAGGAGGGACAGCCCTGCGTGGGACCTGTGGGTGGGATGTGGCATCTGGTGCATGGCAAACCCTGCATGCGAGGCGCTGCCCCTTCACCTGGCAGGCGTGTAATCCCACCTTCATAGCGCACCTGATGTGCACTCTGTACACACCACAGACCAAGACACACAGCAGGTCCTCTGCCACCCCATCTAACCCAGAGGACTTTGGGGTCACACACCATGTGGCTACAGTATTAGGGCTGGTTGGTCAGGGTCCTAGAAGACAGGACCGCCCAGTTACCAGTCTGGGTGGACACGAGCTCATCCGTTGCAGGGACCACCTAGGGGTGCAGCCACTGTGGTGACTTCAGGAGACACGTGGACCAAGACAGAGGCCACCTGTGAGAACAGAGCAGGGCAGCAAATGGGCCATCGCTGACCAGGTCCTATATTCACTGTGACGGCCCACGGTTCATCTGCTGTCTCTGCTTCTGGCTGCAGCGTGAGTTGGGGGTGCAGGCGGCGGGGCACGGCTTCCCACCGACCCGTCACCTGGACTCATGTGGGCTCCAGAAACCAAAGCTACACAGGGTGTCCGCAGCCGCTAGGCACCTGGTGTTACCACGCGGTGACCAGCGGGACCTGAGGTGGCTGAGGGTGAGCAGAGGCAGCTGGACACTGCCCGCTGTCCGTCAGATCAACTCAGTGCTCCGCGGTCACAAAGCGAGACCAGCACTGGAAGAGGAACTGCTTGACACGTGGCTCACGACGGGTCTCCGCGACGCAGAGGGCTGTCACCTGGCGGGTCACGCCACGCAGGAGACCGCTCACTCTGCTCCTTCTCGAAAGCTGCTTGCTTGGTTTTCTGCAGCCGTGCTCAGCAGGCACGGCCCCCCCGCCCTCCCAACCTGCTGCAGGTCCTGTACCTGGCGCACGGCAGGGTGGGGCTCTGTGTGGCTGCCTGGCACCAGTGTTGCCCGAGGCCGGTCATCCAGGACCCTCACCAAATGGCCTCTGCAAGTCGAGGGGTCGCCAGCTAGTCTTTCATCTAAAATGGAAAACTCCCTACTCGAAACTTCCAAGAGGGAAGAACGTTCAAAGGCTTGAATGAATTAAGAGCCAGTCTTCAAATGTGCAAGCCTCACGCAACTGCGATAACGGCTTTCTCTTCCAGGGGTTCGAGGTGGTTTGCCACCAGGTCAAGCACACAGACAGGAAACACTTCCAGCCTGTCCAGGGGCTTGGCCCAGGCCGGAGAAAACCAACCCGCGGAGCAACAGTGAAGCATGTGGTGAAGTCATACCAAGGCTCACCGCAGCCTCCACCCGCATCCCACGAAGGCAGGACGCCCTGCCCGGGCGCAGCCACAGTCCTGAGCTTCCGGCCCCAAGGATGGTACACCACCACCTTCCCCTCAGAGGTGGGCAAGGGCTCCTGTGTCCTGCACTCACCTGCTCCCTTTCTCGACCCTGGACAGGGGACACTCCCCGCAGACCAGCCCCAACCCTCAGAGTTCTCGGTGCTCAAGCGGCAAACCCTTTAAGCACATCAGCCCCACTGGCTTTTCAGATGCTCTGTGTGAGCTGGTGCTGGACAAGAAAAAGGACCTTTCCAGAGTCACACACATGAGCTGTGGCACTTGCCACACTTCACCAGGACACCCGTATTCTGGGACGCACACTGCATGCATCTGCATCCCCCTCATGGCAGAGGTCAGTCTCTAAGACTGCTGGCCCCACGCCTGTCTCCCGGTCAGGGCGCCCGCATGGCTGTGGCTGGCCTTGGGCGGGGCTCTCTAAAAACACAGCGATGCTTTTTCTGGGTGTAAAACCTGCACGAGGGTGAGTGACGTGTGTGGGACGCCCACTGGTGCCAGATACTAGAACAGGGAAGGGGAGTGGGAAGGCCGCTGCCCCGACCCTGCCAGGTGGGACAGGAAAGGCCCCTCGAAGGCTCAGTAGTGACCTTGCAGCACCTGACGCTCAGCTGGGCCACGTGAGGCCCGTGGGGGGCTCTGCCCCAATAGCAGCACAGTCTGTCCCGGGCCTCGTCGCCCCCAGGGCCGCCCCCCACCTGGGCGGCAAAGCAGGAGGGAGCCCCCAACCCCTCTGGGCTCCAGTCCACGGCCCTGTCAGGCTGCCGCCTTGCTCTGCCCCTCAGCAGCTGGCCCCGCCGTGCCCCTCACTCCAGCAGTGTCAGACACGGGACAGACGCAGACTGCTCGGCACGGGATTTTATAAGACGTGGGCTCAGGTTTAAATACAGACAAAAGCACCAACAACCCAGGCCACTCGAGTGCAGGACGCGTGTTATAAAAAGCCGCCTCCGTGGTGACAAGCTCCGAGTCCCTCAGCATGTGTACCGGCTGCTGGTCAAGGCGCCGTGTCCAGGTTTTCTGTGCTCACTGCACCTGGTGGCTCCTTCCCGTTAGGTGCATGGGCTCAGCTCCCGGGACTGGTCTCAGCAGGCAGCAGGCTGCAGAGGACACGTGACAGGGTCAGGCCGGTCAGCACTGTCTCCCCGCCCTCTCTGGGTCCTGCTTCCTGTAGGAAACTGCATCTGTGCCGTGTCACAGAGCCGTGTGGCCAGCGGCTCCTGGGCAGCAGATGGGGGGGCTCCTGTACTGTCTTTCCTGACTTCACCCATCTGTGTGCAGGGTCTTCCTAATGAAAACGTAAATGCACATTTACTTGGGAAGCTGATGTTGTGTTTGGCTTGGACACAACAGTAGAGCCCCATGTTCACCTGCCACCTCCACTCCTCAGTGTTCACCTGGAGGCTGACCAGATCGGCACCTGACCCTGCACCTGGAAGGGGTGTCTGCGGGGCCCCAAGAGAAGCCCCCCCCCCCCCAGCAGACACCAGTGTAGCACCAGGAGGGGAGGTAAGGAAACAATACTCCAGGAGGTTGACACGGCCCAGGAGGAACCACAGGACAAGGCGGGAAGGGGCTGAATGGAAGGCGGGCCCAGCCGGCCGGCTCTGAGACCGGTCTGGAAGGCAAGCGGTCTCAGAGCCAGAGCCCCATAGCCAGCACACGCCCTCCTTCAGACCGTGGTGAGTCAGGAAGGGAAGCTGTCATTTCTGAAATGGAAATGGAAAGAGAAACAACAATGGGAAAAGGAAGAGAACAGCCAAGAACAGTGGGGCAACTACACAGACGTGCAACAGCTCTGCTCCACCAACTACACACCAAGAGTAGCTCCTCAGAGTAACCAGACAGTGTACCGGGTTCATGGTCAGAACACTCAGTATCACAGATGTCAGTCACCCTACACGCTCCAAGCAACTTCGGCCAAGCTCCCGCCAGGTCGACTCCAGACTGTCTTGGAGAAAACAAAACAGGAGAATGGAGACAAGTGTCTAATACAAGACCCACATCTACTTCTCTGGGACTGAAGGCCTATACGTCTGTCTGTCAGACAGGCTGGTGTTGGCTTAGTGATGGACAAAAAGTCCAGAGAACAGAGACTCCAAGGAGAGCCACACGTGTGGGCCCTAACTTAGGACGGTGGACAAGGCACCGTAGCCAGAATGCTACGGCCAACCGCACGCTGAAAAATCCATCTACTGACCTGTCCCCCTCGCCACACATAGAACCCAGTACCAGACGGGTTGTCAATCTAAATGTCAACAGTGGAACAAAGCTTTCAGGAAACTAAATCGGGCACCACAGCCATAACCTTGAAGTAGGTAAATATCTTAAACAGGATCCATAAAACAAGATGAAAGAAAGAAATGGTAGGGTGGAACATAAAATCTAAGGATGAGAAAGCAATCCGGGAGGAGACATTTGCAGTACCCTACACATGATGTATCAAAATATGAGCACCCAGAGGAAACAGGGAGGGATCTGAACAGGTGAAGACATCTGAAGGGCCAGCGACCACAGGGCTGGTGTTCAGCCTCACCCAGGAGCGCAAGCCCGAGTGCACATGCTGACAGAGCAGCCGCTGCCCCGGACTCTGTGCACGTCGGCACTTCCTACCGTGAGCTGTCCGCTTGGGGACCTGCCCTGCACGTAGGGCAGGTTCCCCGCAGCTCCTAGAAGCATGTTAGGATGGCAAGGTCTGGGTGTTGGTGACAGGTGCGGGGGGACCAGGCACCACCCTGGGCGTGACCAGCACCGACACCAGCAGGGCCGTTTTTCCTCATCCTCTGAAAAATTCAGGCAGTGTCTCCACAGCTAGGGCCCCCACTCAAGTCCAGGGGGGCAGCCAGCAAGAATGCGGACGGGGAAGGGGGACAGCTCCATCCCAGTGATCCCACTGGAACTCCTGCAGCGCTGGTGGACAGACAAGCCCTGGGCCTCTGCCAGTGCACACGGGAGTCAGAAACCGGCCAGTGGCCACACAGAAAGTGCAAGGACAGATCGAGGTCCCCAGATGCCGGGAACTGCAGCGGCAGCATGCCCACCAAGGCTGTGGACAGTGGTGGCCTCAGTAGACAGACTCAAGACCCCAGCGCCCCTGTGGGGTGACAGTCCCCAGGTGTGTCTGGGAGGTGGCGAGGGAGCAAACCGAGGAACCAGACCAGGCTCAAGGAGGCCTCTGCCAGACAAGCCACGAGAGAGTTTGACCAATGCTGGCTCCTCGGGGGCCAGAGAGGCTGGACAGCCACCTATCCAGCAGAGGGCCTGTCCTGGGTGCAGATACTCCACAGGACACCCTGGACATGCCCAGAACGGGAGGGGGAACTGGGAGGCAGGGCAATTGGGGCAGAACCCCGTCCATCCCCCCACCCCACCCCAAAGCACCAGGCACCTGCCATGCAGCACAGCTTGTCAATGCTGCTCAGGGAATGGGCTGGCTGGGGGGCTAGTCATGTGGCGCTCCACCCCGAGGGGTCCCAAAGCTCTTGTGGGCCTAGGACGTTCTAGACCGCAGCACCGCACCGTAGCGTGATGGAGCCGTCCATAGACCTGGCATGCAGAGGGCCACAGGTGTCCCTGGCGCAGCCTGAGGGGGATGTGCGGTTACCTTGGGGACGAGCTGAGGTCTGGGCACTCCGAGGAGGTCACACAGGCGATTCCGCTGGGCCCTCACAAGGTGCAGTTCCGCGTCCCTGGGGAGGAGAGGGCAGGGCGGCCTCAGCCCCAAGGCAGGCCCACTCACTTGGAGTCAAACCTGACGCAAACCTTAAACTCTCGGTAAAGTCCCTGTGAGTGCGCAGATAGTCCAAGGCCTCTCGGATGACGAGGTCGGGGAAGGACACCCCCCACCCCCCAGAGCCTGCACCCTGGACCCCTCCTTCGGGCTGTGCTGCTGAGCCCTCTTCTTGGACAGCTGCTGGAGCATTTAGCCCGCGGGGGACGCGACAGGAAATGGAACAGAAGGGGGTGCAGGGTAGGGGAAGGTGGGGTCCAGAATTTTATCACAGGTTTCTTTTTTAAAGTTCTGTTTGATTTTAAAAGTTATTACTTTCATTAAAAGTAAAAATTTATCAACCACAGAGAAATACTGGGCATTTCCCTTGTGTAAGTTCTTTTAAAATCATCTGCAATTCTTTTTTAAATTGAAAATAATTAAGTTACAGGGAAAGAGCCCCACTCTGCCCAACATTGGGAGGAAGGGATGGGAGTGGCAGGGGGGCCAGGGACCCTTCAGACACTGCTGAGTTCAGGCCTCTAGGCTCCTCACTGTCCTTGTTTAAGGTAAGTGTTTTTATTAAGTTGACAGCACGAAAGAGGGTGTGTCATCCCTGCAGGAGACCACTGCTCCCTCTAAGGATGTTGAAGACGGGATGGGGTCAGGTGCGCAGACTCAGCCCCAAGGGTGGGGTCAGGTCCCAGCTGCTCGCAGAGCACAGGCACCTATGTCTCCTGAGACTACACCCCTTCCTTTTCTGGAGGAGTCGGGGTGGGGGCGCACGGGGGACAGCCCACAAAGATGTTTACTAGGCTGTCTCCCTAGAAAACTTGGATGACACCCTAAAACCAGAAGACCTTTCTATCCTTCCAGGCCACAGTGACTCCTCACATCCAAGCGAGGGGCCAGGGACCTCTGGGGAAAGCTCAGGCCTTATGGGAATGTCCGTTTGGAGGGAAACGTGTGTGAATGTACTACATGTGTCCGTAAGCAGAACGCGCTGACCCCAACAGAACCAGGTGCGGGTGGTTTGAGATCAGCACGAAGGCCTTGGTCATCAGTGCCCAAGAGGACCGTCACTGGACCTCTGCAAGCTTGGTCCCATCTCCAAAATGGGGGTGAGGAAAGGGGCATGGGTGCACGTGCAAGTGCCTGAGTGTGTGTGTGCACAGGCCAGTGTATGCAGCGCCTGGAACACGCCGGAGCACCTGCTGCTACGGTGTCCCTGTCAGGGCCACCCGTCTGAATCCACCTGAACTCGTGCTTCCGGGCTGCACCTTTCCTGCTTCTGGACACCGTCCGTGCCTCTTCCTCCTGTAGCCCTCTCCCGTCCCCGACTCAACAGGTCTGCTCCCGGGATCCACCAAGAGTCAAGGAGCCAATGGGGACTGCGGGAAGTTGTGCCTAAAATGGACTTCAAGACCCACGAGAAGCTCACAGTCCTGCTGTGTGCAGGAGGAACTGGTATCTGGGGAGGGAGAGGTAGAGAACCTCCCGTCTCCAGTTTCCTCTGTCCTTCCTGATTTAACACGTCCGCGTGTGGCCTTTCACGGCAAGATCGAGCAAAGGCCTGCGGGCCCTCCTCTGAGGCCAGTGGGCACAGCATCCCCTGTGGCAGCCATGCGACGTGGACACACACGACATATCCCCGCACCGCACACTCCATCACGCTTCTGACACCACCACCGGGGCAGGAGCAACCAACCCCGTACAGCAGACAAGGGTGCACCAACCCTCATCGGTGCCCAGAGCCCACTGCGAGATTAGTTCAAGAAAAAGCCCACAAAGAAATAAAAACTTAGCCCATCCTTTACTTACAAAAAACTGCCTTGAAAGAAAAGTCATTTCATTTTGAAAACGTTCCCCTTGGACCCCCCCGCCCCCAAGGAGGCACTCCGTCTGCTCCCCATGTGTGGCCTACCCAGCCCCCTGGGGTGCAAGAGAGAGCCTGAGCTTCAGCAAGGTGGACAAGCAGGTAGGAAGAGAACGTCAAAGCCACCCCCGCCCCTCGTACAAGCAACAGCCAAGGCCATCAGGGGCTGGGAGCCTCGTTTTTCCTGTTCCCTTCGGAGCGTTTTCGGGAGAGACTGTAGAAACCGGAGAGAGGGACTGTGATGTGCGTGACCTGCGTCCTGGAGAATGGGAGGGGCCCACACTCACCAGGCGGTGCCGCTGAGCACGGCCATGACCTCGTCCAGGACATCGGCGCCCACGGTGTCACTGTACGTGAGCAACATCTCATACACCTGGGTAGCGGTGGTCTTGCGGATCTGGAGAGGACAGAGCACATTAGGGGAGGAAGCCAAGACAGAGCACAGATGACAGGACCCCGGAGTCTGACTGAAACCTGAAAGACGTGCTGACCTCCGTCCCTAGCTCAGGAGACCTGGCCACACCCACACACATCCCCACGACAGGAGAGGCCACCTGGTCCCTCCGCAGCCCTGCCAGCACACCATCAGGCCGCAGCCGGACGCCTGCTAACAGGCCGAGCCACACTGTGCTCGTTGAAACGCCTCATGGGAGAGAGGATCCTGACCAGGCACACGACACCTGATCGGGCACGTGACCTCACCAGCGGGTCGGGTGGCCTGAGAAGCTGCATTTCTGATGGGTGCTACTCTGAGGTGAGGACTACTATTACCTTTAGGAGAACGGCACATTTGCATGACCCGAAGAGCAATTTTTCAGCCAAAGGAAAGAATTTCTAGGAAGCCTGACCCTGTGTCAGGTAGTTCTGGAGGAAGGCATCACTCGGTGGGGCCACCCAGGACCCTCCGCTGAGACCCTGCTCACAGGCAGGCAGCACGACATGAAAAGCTGTGGGGGGGACGGGGGGCTCGCTCTGCATCACCTGCTCACCTGCAGGCGGACGGGGGAGAGCCACCCTGCAGGTGCTGCTCCACTGAGACCTGAGTGTCCACGCAGCAGGACCCCCTGCGCACACACGCCCTGGGCCCTGGGTCCAAAGAGGCAGAGGAAGGCCATGCCCGACCAGATGCGGATCGACTCAGCGGCGGCCCGCCCCAGCACCGGCGACTCCCAGCGCCCGCGTCCGGAGCCCGCTGTGGACGTGCCCTCGTGGGGACCCCGGGGCCGGCGGCCGTCACACTCACCACGGGGAACGGGTGGCAGAGCAGGAGCAGCAGCTGCAGCAGCGCCTTCCTCCTCACGCCGCCGGGGAACCGCACCATCCCACAGAACCTGTGGGGCCGGCAGGCGGGTGAGAGCGGCGCCGCAGGAGGGCGCTGGCGCCGAGGCGGCCCCAGTGCTGCGTCCAGACTACTCGTCCGCTCCTTCCAGGTCTGCAGGGGGCAGCAACACTGCACCGCCCCTAAGGCCCAGGCCGCGTTCGGGTAGAGCTGGGGACGCCGCAACCGCTATACGCCTGTTCTCAGGGCCACACAGACTTTGCCTCCCACCTCCACCCGCCCCGCCCCCACCCCGTGCCAGCAGTGATATGGCACTCACACCGCGATGCTGGACCGCAGTTTCTGGACATCCTTGGACTTGTGGATTTCCGCCTTACAGAGCGCGAGCAGCTTC